>JAOPUB010000013.1:1482670-1498205 GCA_027564055.1 Neptis clinioides
AGCTAGCATTCTTGCCACTATTCCACGCGGACAAGACTAATACTGCAATGGTTAGGTGAGTACACTATACTATAAGTGGCAGTATAAGTCTTGTCCGCGTGGAATGGTGGCTAGGATGCTAGCTGCTGCATCCCTTTGAATCGCAATCCCGATTCTTCATAAGTTTTGATTTATCATTAATAAATATTAAAATATAATATCTTTATCATATATATGCATTAAAAAATATTTCGACATTAATAAATATAAAATAATGATTATCATTAATAATTATTATTTTGTTTATTTTTCATATCACAAATTTCACTTCACAAAATAATTAATTTATTTTCCATACTCACAGATTATAAATATTATTGTTTCATTTATCATATTTACGATTTTTCGATGACGTCACGATTAGTATTTATTTTATCATTAATAAATATAAAATATTTTTTGTATCTCATTATATTGTCATGTAGTTACAATCATTTTAAAATATTACCAAATATAGTAAATAATCATTATAATTAAGTACACGAGTTATTAATGCAATAAATAATTAATTTTATTATCATTAAATACATCATTTTTCATTAACAAATATAAAAAATAACAATATACATAATTCTACTTTGGAATACACTAACTTTCATCATTAATAAATATAATAGTGAGCTCTTCATATCAAATGGTAAAGCCGCGCGAGTGTGTTGTATTGGATTCTCGTTTTCAAATGTGATGCACGATGCTCATTGATAGTCAAATAGGATTTCTTACACGTATATTTTGTAAAGAAGAATCGGAATCCGACATTTTTCAATGTACATTACATGTGGTAATATTTAAATCTTAAATAGGCTTGGGATTTGGTGCCACACTATATATTTCGTTGATATATTCTAAGGGTACTCAAATATTTGGTTATGGTCTTATTTTTAGTGTAGACTTGATTTTTTTGTTTCCTCTCTTGTTTTAAATCCTTCTTAAACTTAGTAATAGTTATTATCTTGGACTTATTTTCTCCCATGTTGGATTTTATCTTCATGGGAATTCAATTTACATGAATTATTATCTATAGGTATCCTTTTTGCATTTATTTATTTTCTAGTTCTAAATTTATGAATTATCCTAATTCATATAGACTTCTGAATTTCTCACTTCATGGGGATTGAATTTATTAACATTTCGTATCTAGTTCTAAATTAATTCATTATCCTCATCAATAAAAATAATAACATCTATACATTCATGAGAATTGTATTTAATATTAGTTGTTGCACATAAAATATATCACCTTCTTCTTTTGTTAAGACTGTAATAATTATCATCACTATTTTAATCCAGGTATGGGTCATGATGACGGACGAGAGAACTGCTTCTGCCGTGATTGGCACGGCTGCATCATGGCGCAGTCCATCGTGGGCTTGGACAACGTTCAACCCTACAAGTTCTCCGAATGCTCCAAGAATGATTACATCAACGAATTGCGAATCGGACAAGGGTTATGTTTGCTCAATAAACCTAACGAGGTGAGTTGAATGTTAGAGAATATCCAGAACTATTATTTAGAATACAAACAATCTAACATTAGATGTAATTTCATCGATAACGTAACATTAGCATTATAATGATACCAGCCGATCCGCATTAATTCATTCGCGTAACGCTCCTCTTCTATGAGTCGCATTGTGATGTTTTATAAAAGGACTTTCAAACACAAAAAGAATATTTTAATTCAAACCAGCAGTTTATGAGATAAGCGTGTTCAAATAAACAAACTTTTCAGCTTGCTTGTTGTACAGGAAAGCCCTCTAATGATCAAGAGGATCTAGGTGATATTAAAACTCTTCTTTAGGGAATCTATAAAGAGGAAGGGATTAATTTTCGATTTAAAACATCTAACACAATTCGACAAATGTGCTCAAGAAAATTTGAATTTTAGTACTACACAAAAAAGGGGAGAGGAGTTGATTTCTTTCTTTTGACACCATAACCCTTACCTAAAATGAACACGTTCGTCCCAAATATACTCGCAAATTTTCCGACACTAAAATTTCACTCCGCAATCTATTAAGGTATTTCGCAAATAAAGTCCGAGCCCAATATCAGGAAGCATCGTTGAAAGGCGAGGCAAAATGTCCGTATTATGAATTCTTGGCACTGGCATGGCACCAGTATGGCTCTGGTGTGGCACTAGCTAAATTCCTAACGAAGTAAAGTATGCGAGTTTCTGGATAAATGAAGCCAAAGTCTATTACTAAGTGAATTTGTCAATTTTCTGTCTAAGCTGTTGGATATTTCTTAGACGTAAGTTCATTCAATGAGACTCAAGTAACTTCCAAATATAGTCAATTTTCGTTTAAAGCTCACACAACAGTTTTAGATTAAATTTTGAATCAATTAAACTTTCGTCTGTGAAAGTTAGGCTCTGAAACTTTTTAGTAGTCAAACGGTTTTTCGTTAGCTTTGAATTTACCTTAACCTAGTTCGTTACTCACAACATTATCTAGTTGATCGCAAATTTGCTTTACTACGTTTGAAATTTACTTTTCGTCAAGGCTCATTATCATAGAATTACTGATTTTTGATGCCTTATAAAGTAAAAGGTTTTATTACTTAACTCGTGAGTCCAATTTTCACTTTAAGTTCCTTGAGTAATTCTTCCACTTCAAAATCAATTTCTGAATCAATTAAAGTTTTCACCGTTAAAAGGAAAGTTTAAGTTTTAAACTATTAGTTATAGTAGTGAAACCATTTATTCTCTTACTAATTTCAATTATCTTATAGAAGTTTGGAATGGAAGAGATCACAATTAACGTAATCATTAATAAAAATATAAATTCTTCTATACCTTTATTAACTGTTATATCTAAATCTGAGGCTAAACTTTATTTGAGTCCAACACCAAGGCAGACTAAACAGAGACATTTTAATCTAGTATCAAATTAAGAAAAAGATCTGCATATTTTTCTCCTTGACACATTGTCAAGTCTGGTATTGAAAGAAAGCTGCTAAATATTGGAATAATCTCCATTCCCATAATTATTAAATTAATTCATTACTCAGGATTTAGTTTATAAATCCCACTTCGTGCGCAATATTTGTAACCAAATTTTGTCTTCGAATTCCAAATCCATTATCCACAGTAATTGTAGCTAATCAAAGCAATATTTCATCAAACGCCACACTCACCGCTGCAATGAGCTCCACATTTATAATTGAACAGCTAAAGTTACCCGACACCTCTAAAACCATCCAAAGTTCCAACAACTTTCAACAGCGTCCCACCGACCATTATCACGGACATTCGGATGCAAAATAGATTTCTGGATTGGGAATTAACTGGCATTGTGTCTTTTAATAAAACTTTTGATTATCCCATGTCCTCTGAATTGTCTAGATTAAATGTCTAAAGGATTTAAATTTCTCTTTAACGTAGAAGGTATTAACGAAAAACGCATATTAAGAAAGCATACCTTGGTGGTAGGGGATCTGTTCCCCAACTTGCGACCACGTAGACTCTGAGCTCACACTCAGGATCCACCGAAACCGTAGCAATCTTCTCTTCATTCCTCTTCCCCCCTTCCTTTAAGGTGGTAACGCATCGCCAGCCAAGACGCACTTGTCTTGAAAAGTGTCTATCTTATATGCCAACAATCGCAAAGCTGGAGGAGCAATAATATATAGTTATTTCAACGTTTACGAAAAATTTAACGAAACGCATTGCAAATATCAAAATAGAAAGTAAACAATAACAAAAAGAAAGACATCTTAAAATACTATCAACTAACTATATGCATTGCATCTTTTTCGTAAATAGACATCTTTTGTTACCTAGTAAGCTGGCGAAGACCATAACGAAGCATGTTCCCAGGTATACGTCAATGGATTTGACGTATGATATTTTTGGCAGTGCAGCATTAGTTGAAGACATAAGGGTAGTCATGGTCAACACGGTGGTAACGCCAAGTGAAACTCGAGCCGGTGTGGCATTCCGGTTTAGCCAGAATGAGACCCAGGATATAATCACAATCAAACCAGAAGGAATGTATATCTGTATCAAGTAGTACCCCATCGAGCGCACGAATTGAATTTCGCAAGCCAGTCGTGAATAGTTTCCTGCAACCGAAATTAATGTTTTATTATACTTCACAAGGTTGCAGTAATTTATCTATTTAAATATCTCAGATTTACGTAGCATCCGAGATAATATCATAAAAAATGATCGCAGTAAAGTGATAGTCGTGCAAGAACAGAGATGAGGGATTAAACGGAATATGGTATCTAAGTGATTCGCAAGGGTGCTTTGTACCTGTTGTCAAAGAGATTTCCATAGCTCGTTGACGATGTCCCAGGACCTTGAACTGGGGCAGGGACACCTCGCTCGACACGCCCACCGAGTTGGGCCCCTCGTTCCATTTATATCGGATGTCCCGCATGGTGTAGCCAACTGTACCATGCAGAATGGAACGATAAAAACACCCATCGCTTTGGGTTTTTTATTATTAAGAATGAATGGTTTAACTAGCAAAGCTAAGTGTACAACGACGTAAGGATAAATCGCGTCGTGTGGTAAAACTTTAAGCACACACGCATCGTGCATCAGTTTTTAACACATGGTTTTGGCCGTTTCACAAACATTTTTAAGCAAGTATGGAAGGTTTGAATCAGAAAAAAATAAATAGGAAAGGTTTTAATTGTTCAGGAAAAAAACTTACAGCTTTCTATCTCGATGTTGCATAATTGCCGATCCATAGGAAAATACTGCAAGTCCATCGGGCAAGAAGCGGTGATAGTTAATCTAAAATAAAACATATACATATCATCGGAAAGTACTCTATAATTGAAGTTTACAATTAAACCAGATTTATTTATGCTTAATTAACAAATTAAAATAATCCAAAGTATTTACATTTATATTCTTACTTAAAAAGTAATTATAGAACACAAAAGTAATAAATTCTGCAGCCTTTAAAACTTACCGTATACTTCGTGTTATAGATCCTGAATGATGAATACGAATAAATTCATTGCTCGTAGTCGCAATATGGAAATAAGATTGTTTTTCGTTGACAAAAAACGTGTCCGGGACCCAAATATTCCTTATAAACTCAGAGCCCACCGACAGAGTTTCAACTCCGGGTCTCTTTTTGTACGCGAGGCGTGGGTCAGTCCAAAATTGTCGGAAATAAAAATCCAATGTAAAATCCTGAAACGTTAATACCAATCAAAACAACTTCTTATATGAACAAAAGCAGACAATGCATGTCATTTTGATGAAAAGCTCACGTTTAAACGTTTTAGTTTCAGTTTCACATTTAATCTTAGGCTTTATGCCAGTCAATGAGACATGTATTGTTTGAACGTCATACACGAAGCAGCAAGAGAGCTTTTTAAAATTTATTTTGATTAACATCTTCATAACAGATATTAAAATGAAAAGCACGTCAACATTCTAGATTACTATGTTAATCTTCACAGAGATAAACATTTAGAAAGAAAAAGAAAGACATAAACTAAATAAAGCGCTTGTTGCTTAGTGTGATATTTAGAACACTTACTACGCAAAGACAAATGAAATCACAGTTTTGTAGAAAGTACACGGAAAGTTTCATAAAGACTCAATTTCTTCTTTAAAACACTAAAAAATTATGTTTCTAAGGCCATACTGATCTTGTGTAATGCCAATTATGTTGCTGATAGAAATATCAGTATTAGGTGCTTACAAATTGGCGTTTTATTGAACAAGTCACTTTGATCTCAAATATCTGGCATTTTGATAGAAATTCCATTTTCAAATTAATCCAAAATTAGTCCAAGAGTATTTGAGTTTCGAATTAAGTGATTTATTATAATAAGATGTTTTGGTGCCATTTGATCTGTTCCCAATATGGAAAAATGTAATAGGAAGCTACTGGAAATCACGAAATATTGGAACTATATTTAAAAAAAATCCATCCGAAGATATTGGAGTAAAAAGAAGAATTGATAGACGAAACGGATCCATTATAAACTGCGCCAGAGTCAGCGACAAGCTTCCACGTAAAAAATAAAACAATTTTGATTTACATGAAACAAACAATGACAATGATGGCAATGTTTTGAATCGTCTTTGAAAATAAAAATGGGCTCTGTAGAAAAATCGGAATCGGCGCATCACAATACATGAAGTAAAAAAAAACTGGTTAAAACCCAAATGAAAATTGATTCAATGAAAGGTACCCGAGTGATCCTAAGATTTGGCCGGAGATTATGGCAGATCTGTACTTTTTAGTATTGTAAATCAGGTTAGCTAACTGTGAAGACCATGACTAAATATTAAGCTACGACACAGTCTAGTCTAGTCCTGCCTAGAAGCTACAGGTTCGTTGATCCTACCAGGAAATAGATTCCGGCAGGAAGTAGACAACGCTAGAATAGAATATCTTTAAGTCACAGAGCTGGAATTGGATTTCTTTTCGACACGTACCTTGCTGCAACAGATTAACACTTTCTCTGGAATTCGTATAATTACCTACAATAAAAGAAAAATCTAATGGTACAGAATCGTCTTCAACGATTTAAATAATAATAAATAAGACTCGCTCATGCAATCGTTTGCCACAACGTAATGTACTGTATCAATAGTATAATCACTTCAGTTACGTTTCCTATTGGTCGATTTACTTATCCCACACCAACTTTGTGTTTACCCCCTTACGCACCGACATATAGATAATTCAATCCACGGCCTGTGGATTGAACTATCAATATATAATTTCATAACATATTTTCATATATATTATAAAACGCCAATTTATATGCAAGCACCTAATAAATTATTTCATTCTAAGCATAATTTTGTGTGAAACCTATTTTTTTTGTATTTTCGTTTTGATTTTTCAAACTTATATTTTTATTTTTTGTCTGACTTTTTATTATTATTACTGCATTGTCCTATAATTAATTTTGAAATTTTTATTTTTTTCTATCCAATTAAAGTAATATAATTTTGGTAGCCTTTCTTTTATTTATACACCATTAGGTCTATAATTTTTTTATTTATTATCTATAAAGTTTCTATAAAGTACATTAAATTGAGTCTTCCTTTATTAACTATAACTACATTCGCTAAAGTTAGAAAATTAGGGAAGAAAAGTAAGTTACATTTAAAAGAGAGGAGTTTGAGTAAGTGAAAGCAAATAAATAACTAATAATTATTTTATCACTCCGGGTTTTGTTTAATATTTTACTTTGATTAATATTAAAATTAAAATCACTATATTTATTATCTTTTTTCAGAGACTAATAATATCTGCTCACTCGGTTTTAAGTTATTCGTTTTATTCTATTAAATAATATCCAATGAGAATTTTATTTTGCTTAGAATTTTTTTCGTGTACTTTCTATGACGAATGCAATTTATCGATATTTAAAATCAGTTAATTGGGTCACGTCATAAAGTGACTTTAAAAGTTCCCTTGATTTGGTTTCCACTAGGGGTCTTATACCCTGGTCGCTTTTGGACTGTATATTTTGGAACCGTGATCAAGGGTTTCTCAATTTTTAACATTATAGGAATTCTTTTCATATATATTTACTAATCAATATTTCAAATCTTTTAAATATTTTTAAATCCCGGTATTTAAAAACATAACTATTAAAGTAAATAAATAGTAAATGTTAACATAAAAAAGAAAGAAAGTTCCTTCGTCCAACCGGAACTCAATGGACAACGGTACAAACATTTAATACATTCATAGCAAGACTACTAATAAGTAAAGTAAATTGCGAGTAAGTAGTTGGCGAGTCGAAGAGTTAGCTGTTAGAGCGTCATATTGGGAGACAATAGTAGAGACCCATGTAACACCTACTCAAGAACATAAAAAGCTTAAACAAAAAACAACAATAGAGCAAGTTACGACAGTTTGCTTGGAGAAATGCTTAGTAGCAGAGAACATTTTGTATGTTTTTACAAGACAAACCCGAACGGCACATTTCTCTTTGCCAATAAACTTGGTGCAAATGTTAAATATGAAAATTTTCGTTGTTAAAAAAGAGATGATGCAGAGCCGTCCGGGCTGTCGCTCCAAAACGCCGGCATGCTCGCAGCCTCGTGTCTTGGGCTACTCTTGTCAAGCTGAGCTGACAGTGGCGAGTACCATGAGCACTTCGGAGACGGAGCTGATTGAGAGCACATACATGGTGACGCCCACCTCCACTGGAGGACCTGCAATCAAGCCCAATCGTGAGTTACGCGCAAGTCGCGCCGTGAAAACCAAACCAGAGGACGATGACGTTACTTCCCACGGCCGACGCGGTCGTATCACTGAAGACCAAGTTCTACATCGTCTCGAGGTGATATGACTAGTCGACCGAGAGGGACCTTAACCTACTTGCCGCTAATTGAGCTACTCAAAAGTCTCCCGGCTCGCTTCTCCATACAAATTGCGTCAGTCAACTATGCAAATATGTTACTAAGGAAAACTAACAGGAATATATGGAGTTCAAATTCCGATGGAGCTGAAATTTGATGACAATGCAATATTATTATGATATGGAACATGAAGTTGGGCATGATAACTTTTTAATGCCACCTCTTTAAACTCGATGGCTCATCTTGACAATTATTCTGTATAACTTGATAAGTCTTTAACATTCATCGCCTGATGCAATTTGTTTGAAAAAAATCGATGAAAGGGAATCCTCTTAATAATAGTTTCTTAAATACCATTTTCACTTCAGACAGAGAGCTGATGGACAGCACGTACATGGTGACCCCCACATCCACCGGTGGTCCTGAAATTTCATATGGGTTACATCTACCTCTTTTAATTTTTTACCCGTTCTAAATCTTCCCTTCAATTTTCAATCTGTGACGAGAAGTTTGAGGCTTAGGTCTATTTGTTACACTAACTATACTGATATACAAAAAAAACTTGTTAACATACCTTTACAAAACAATTTGATTAATCAAATTTTTACATATATACTTGCATATAATTTTGATACAGTAAGGTTAATTTAACTGGAACTACAATAGCTGTGAATATATTTTAGGATATTTACTAACAAACATTTATTAATTCAAAACTGCAGTAATGAATCAAATTGAAGAATTAATACAATATTTCTAATTTGTCATCTTATAAATATATTGTGCAAGCTAATTTAAAAAGTATACAAATATTCGCCTGAGCTTAACCGCTTTAGTCTGCGTTTCCACCAGCTTGAGTTCTTTGTTAAGAGCCAATAGCTTCTTTGATTGGCATACCCGCTACACACCATCGCACGTGTGTGGTGGAAACGCAGCCTTAACCTTCGATTACTAAATAAGAGGTAGATATACATTCCGTATGATTTTTTTTTGTTTGTTTGTTTGAATGCGTTAATCTCAGGAACTACTGGTTCGAATAGAAAAATTCTTTTGTATTGGATATACTATTTATCAAGGAAGGCTATAAGCCATAAAACATCTCGCTGCGACACATAGGAGCGCAGCATCACGCGATTGAATTCTCGCGGAACGGCATTTCTTAGATTTATCAATTAACTTTAGATGCTTACAATAGCATGCAACATATTTACTGTTATCCAAAAGGAACGCTCAATTTTTTTGGGATCAAATTAGCCAATATGGTAACCTAGACTACAAACTATCTCCGTAGTAAATTTCATTGAAATACATACAGCTGTTTTTGGGTAGCTGTGTAACAAGCATCCAAACATACATGTATCGAACAAACTCGGTTCCGAAAGAATTTAGCAACTCTGTCAAGTAACATATTATTAGAGTATTAAGAATAAAAGTAGAGATCAAAAGTCCGCACTGATTATTTATTAAAATGACCCACATGTGGGGCACACAAGTGAACATTATACGTGCAGTGACCTACAAAAAGGGGAGGACCAATTATTTACAGAAGAGAAATCAAGCCACAGAACGTCAAGGTCACGTACACATCGTGTGACGGTGATGGGACTGGTGGAGGGAAGGGAGGTAAGATTATACGTGTAGTAGAATTCTCTTATTTTTGTTCTTTTTTAACTGGGCCAAATCACATTCTATTTATGTGTTAAAAATCATTAAAATCAGTAAAGTAATTTCGGGGGTGTTTTTGACATACACAAACACCCAAATCATGCCTCATTTGTTTTCATGCTATATATTTCGTTCCGATCTATTAGGGTATGTGAATAAAACCCTCCTATCCCATAGTAACTATACTTTTTTCTGGAATAAGTAGTATGTCATGTGATAAATAAGATGAAGAAGAATACGTGTACAATATTTGATTGCGATCTAGTATGGTATGTGAACAGTACTCTTCTATCCCACAGGAACTACATTTTTCCGGGATAAAAATATCCTATTTTCTAAGTTAGCCTATAAGATGGTTGTAATCCAAATTTTATACAAATTAATCCAGCCAGTATAGATTATTAGGCTCCGTTTCCAATAGAGAGGGAGAGAGGGCGAGGATGTGTTTGTCAAGAACCAATAGAATTGTTTGATTAACACCTCTCCTGCTACATATCCTCGCAAATCTCAAGTGGAAACGCAGTCTTAAACACATTGTAATCATAAAGTAAACTTAAAAAGCGGCCTATTAAACCGTGGGACGCAAATTAAAAGAAATAAATGCCACATGTTTCAGAGACATTATTTATGTTCTCATAATTATGTAACGCTTCGAAATATTCTGGCAAAGCAGGCGCCTATTAAATCATATGGTAGATTAAATTAATGTCACATAATTTTAATATAATTTTAAGTCATTTTAATATATCTATTTTTTATCATATAATTTTATAAACAACATTATATTTAGCGCTTAATTTTTGTTAACATTTTTTAAAATTTTAAAGCTGCAACGTTTATTTGTTTGTTTAGATGAACGTGCTTTTAATATTCAATAGTTTTGGATAGTCAATTTATCAAGGAACGCTACATCATGCCACGACCCATAGGAGAAAAGCATCACATAGATAAAGTCTGGAGTTATTTGAATTATATTGGACGATACGTAAAAGGTAATAGTAACACGAAAGGAAAGCTTAGTAATACTTGGAGCTTGAGACACAGAAGCAAGTTTAAAAGATGACAATATCAACGATTCTGCTTGCCGGAACTACTTGTCAAACTGTCACGTATTTTATTGAAATATAACTTATATAATGTCAAGCGGGTTAGAATATATTAGAATATCTACCAACAGAAACTAGTAGTCAATCGGATGCTATTAGAAGTATTGCTAGCGTTATGTTTAATTAATACAAACCGATCCGTCCTCGCTTCGCAGAGGCATATTAAGTTTCCGTAGAACTCAACTTTTTCTCTAAAATAGTAGTAGCCTAAGTGTGTTATAACATCAGCTATCTGCCATTGAAAATCCCGTCCAATTCGGTTCAGCCGTTTCTCACTCACTTGCTGATTTGCAGTTAACATCACCAACTTCTTCACTTCTGTCACAGTCAATTTATTTTCATATAAACCTTTTTTTGATAATAACTAACAAAGTAAAAACCAATTTTGGTGCAGTCATCCTAAAGTTAAAATAGAATATAGAAGCGATCCATTTTATTTAATACAGATAAATATTCTCCCAAGAAATATGGCCACTCAATACTCTGAAAATAATATCGAATATGCAAGTGTTATTTATTCTGTAGCAAATATGATATTATTCACGCCAAATGGCTTAACGTCTCGTCCGCGAAAATAAATTTATTATTGCACTGAAATCTGTATTTGAAGAGAAAACTAGAGCTTTGCCAAATTTAGAGTTTACTTGGAAATGTTGCTGCGATATTGATAACAAAATGGTCTACTTTTGTACAAAACTAACATATAAAGTTTTTAAGTATCAAAGTATCAAGTTTACAATCAAAATACATACTAAAAATGAAAGGTTTTGAATTTGAATATCTTTACATGGAAGATATTTAAGAAATTTAATGCGGGTGGTTTTTACAACATTAGAAGCTAAAACATTTTTTTTTTCGAATTTTTGTCTGTCTGTGTCTTTGTGGAGGCTTAGAAAATAGGATACTGTTTATCCCGAATAAAAATGCAGTTCCTGAGTTTTATTGATTTAATACACACACTTTAATAGATCGGATCGAAACTTTGTACTCGTATAGTTTGTAATCTGAATTATCACATCAAAAAAATATATACTCCCTGGTTCCTTATAATATATCCATAAGGGTTTTATTGATTAAGTCACGCGGGTTGGTTAGTTACTTTGTTTTTTTTTTTTGAGAAATTTTAGAAGTAACTCTTCAAGTAACAATATTAAATAATTAAGTTTAGTTATCGTCTTTAATTGTTAACTAAACAATTTTTTATTTCAGTTTAAAGTAGTCAGACAAAATAAACTCGTAAGTTAGTACTTGAACTATTTCTTTGATTTCATATTATTTATATGTAGAGTTTCTTTTTTTTTTAATAAATACGGCACCACCACTGAGCTACTGACGGAGTTGATAATATAACAAAAAAAAAATACTTGTCTTATCGTAGAAACTTCATAAATAAGTACTGTTTAGGCATCTATCTGTTTATGTTGTTATTTTTTAAATGACCGTTAAATGTCTAGCTAAGTTCATATTAAAATTATATATTTGAAGCTGTTTCATTTTGAAAAATTGTAATTTAACAAGCAATGTGGTCTACTTTGACGCAGCAGTCCAACCCTTGCGACTTAACTCAGTTACAAATAGAATATTTTGAATGTGTGAACAAATGAACGATTGAATGAATGTGTTCGTGTCAAATTCGATCTTTTCATACTCTATACTAATCCGCTATTTCATGTTATTTCGTGACAACGAAAAAGGGGTTCATTTTTATATATATAGATAATTTAGTTTCATTTCTGCTGTGATATATGTTTGCAGTCAAATCTGAGGTATAAATGCTTTTTTTATCAACAAAATCTTAATTTTAAATCTTAAATTTTAATGACATTATAAATCTTATCTGCATAAAGATAAGAGTAAAGTGAGTATTATTGTCTGAGTGTCTGAAACTTTATTGTTTACATTAACTGACTTAAGATTAGAATAAGAAAACCATTTATATTTCAGTATTTAGTAAATATTAACTTTTTAAATCTGTATTAAAATTAGGAATATCTTGAGAATTCTAATATGGTATTATAGTATTTTGTTTTAGTATTATTGTTAACTCAAAATAAAAAATATCTTAAAAAAAAACATAATAAATAACTTTTGTGACCATAGATACTTATTTTATTAAAGAAGACTATAATTTATTCATTTAAAGATATTTGCCTTAACACATTAGTTAATAATAAATAATATTATTATGAGACATGGTAGATTAGTGAATCATATTTTTAAAAGTTTCATTTTTCAATTAAATAAATACTATAACATTATGAGAAAACCTGCACACCTGAGTGAGTCTCATTAATGTTCTAAAACATTTGTGAATAAGTCTTGCATTTGGTCAGTAGGCCACACTGTCCTATTTGTAACAGTGAACATCTCAGACAGATTATTCACAGACCTAGCACTATGACATCCTATAATGTCTATTTTAAAGTACTAAGCTAAGGGGGAGTCTTAATAAGGGCTGTCGATATCAGTCACTATATCCATAAACAGAGTCCACGGTCAAAGTGTTTGTATCCAACATCACTAGAACGCAGCTTTTAGAGATCGTTTCAGAGATTAACCGGAACAGATAAACAGTAAAAATTAAAAAATATATATTTTAGTATGTGTACCGCCGTACGCATTTAGTAAAAACCATTATTTTAATATTACAGACACTCCAATTTTATTTATATGTATTGATGATTGAGTAATATGAAATACTTATACATACAATGTAAGTAGGTACCTATAGTGAAGTGAAAAGAAGAAAGTATAATAAAAGCCTACTCTAAAGAGTTTGAGGTCACTAGTAACGGTACATGTGATGATTTAAACCCAAAAACGTGTTACACGTTTATTTATTTACTTTTGTTATTAAACAAGAGACATTGCACTTAATTTCAGTTTTAAAAGTATGACATCCTTTTTCTCTGCATAGGTCGTAACTGTTTGCTTTTTAATGATGTTTCCCAGATAAATGTTGCCAACGCCATAAATAACAATAACATCATCACAACCCATTAATGGCATACTGCTGAGCCGGTTCTCCTCCTCAGAATGAGGAGGGGGTTAAGCCATAGTCCACCACGCTGGCCCAGTGTGGCTTGGCAGACTTCACACACCTTTGAGAACTTTAGCGAACCCTCAGAAGTGCAGGTTTCCTCACGATGTTTTTCTTCACTATTATAGCAAGTGATATTTAATTTCTTAAAACACACAGCCCGAGTGTGGGATCGAACTCGGACCTCCGAGTAAACCCATGAAATCTTAACCACTGAACTATCACTACTATAATAAAAATAAAATAACTAATAATATAAATAAAATAACAATAAAAATTACAATAAATTGAGAAACTCTGTACAGGAAATAATTTATAATAGATTTATAGTATTTATCTTATATATTATATTTATTTACGATCAAATCCGTATTTGGATACGCGATGACGTTTATCGACTTCTCACTTTATTTAAATGTTAATTTATATTAAAAAACACCTAACTCTGAAAATTAATTGATTAAAAATGTATTAAATTATATGAAAAATATTATTTATCTTGTATGTATTTACATTATTTTTATAATTAAAACTGTATAAGGATGAAAGATAAGGATTATTAAATTTACTTGTTAATATTTGGAGGTCGATTTATGTGACAAATATTTGCAGACGGAGTAAGGAAAAAATGCATGATATTTAGTCTATTATGTCCTTACAAAATAATTTAATGTAATCTAGTATCTAGACTAGACCTTTGGTTATTTTGATAAAACCTTAAACTACCTCAACAGCTTCGCTAAGTGAAAGTAAAAGTACTTACTTTGATAATTAATTTTATAGAGATCTTCTTTCACTGTCGTAAAAGAAGTATTAAATCTGCATATGGTTCACAAGGCCCGAGTATTTTTTGGCATTATGTAGTTTTATTTTTAGTGAACTATTAATATTGGTTCTGTACTGTACTGGTAATATTGGTGGTGTCTATAACCCTCCGAAGTAATAACATAGTCATCAAGCCGTGATTATGTATGTGTATATGTATGTCATAACCCGTATTAACAGAACTAATATAATTTCTAAACGACAAGCCTAATCTATCAAACTGCAAACCGGTATTAAAAGTAAATGGCTAACTTATCCAGATAAAAACAGGACAATTAATATAATAACGGCATCATTAATTTGGTTAAACTAACAAAACCAAAAAAAACCTCCAATATTTATTATACAAACACTCTCATAAATATTAAATTAGATACATAATAATATTAAATACAATAAAATAACTTGTAAAACCGCTGCTAAAGGGAAAATAAATATTTAAATTAAGCTTTTCAATCATCTATTTCGCATGAGGAAATTTGTTAGGTTAGGTTAGGTTAGGTTAGGTTAGGTTAGGTTAGGTTAGGTTAGGTTAGGTTAGGTTAGGTTAGGTTAGGT
>JAOPUB010000013.1:1708047-1722416 GCA_027564055.1 Neptis clinioides
TATAACAAAATTAAATTTATATTCGGTTACCATTAATGCTGTTTAAGATTCAAAGTTATTCGTAGCCAAAGATGTTTTTAACCGTAGTGTGCGCAATTATTTATTTTAAATGCTTCCTGACATATTAAAACCTTTTTTATTTTATATACATAATTTTATAATTTGATATTTTGATTTATCATCACGCAGTATGCTTTTAAAAATCTTGTATACATATTGAAATATGTTAAGTCTTATCAATATTGAAATTCTTGCAATAAGCTTAACTGCTGTCACAGAACAGTATTAAAAAATCCGAATTTTAATCCCAAGTTTCGAAACTCAATAACATTAGGATTATATAAATAATGAAACTTTAATATATTATTAAATAATTGATTTGTAATTTAAGTTAAGAGTTTATTCCTTTTCAATAAGGCAAGATTTGCAGAAATATCTTAATTTCAAATATTTATGAACAAATCATTATGAAACAAAGGCTACGAAGCTAAAAGCTTTACACACATTTAAAATTTCCGTGTTTTTGGCGATAAAAGAAACTAATGTCGTTAGAAAACCTTGAATGTAACATGTGTAGGTTGAGTAAATAAACACATTAATGTGTAATATTGTTGACGTAACGGACTTCATTTTGTTACAACATATTTTTTGGTTTCCTTCAATGAGGAGAGGATATGGAATGAATTTTGTTAATCGTAATTATAGTGATAGGCAATGGAAAACGTCATTACATCATTTATATATAGTTGGTTATCTCAGTCGTAACATCCTAATAAGATGATAATTACATATTTGTTGTAGTGGAATATTAAGAGATTACAAACCATTTATTTTAATTTTTACATAGGGATTATAACATAATACGTATTTATTCTTGTATTTGAAATTATAATGTATTCCCACATCAATAAAAAATTTAGAGGCCAAACAGAAGTATCCACTAATTTTATTTCAAATATACAATTTTTTAATTATATTTTCCAATTTTATAAATATATTTCTTAAACATCTAGATTTTGAAAGTTGAAGTTTTGTTTGGTGGACCGGTCTTACAGAAATGTAGTCATCATCCTTTTCGTCACAAACATTTCGGAAAGAATCAGTAGCTGTTCGGAAGATGTATTACAATCACGTAAGACTATGCAAATTCGGAGTTACGTGCTTCTTATACTAATTTCTCTAATTGCATTTGTTATACTACTTCGTAGTTACAAAGCCATTTTTATGTCTGTTGCTGTACCTGTCCCTGTTACCAGTCGACCGTTTTGAATTTGACGTGTTGGGTTCGTTAACATTGTCGTATAAAACTGCTGTTATTTCTATTGTTGTCTCAAGTATGGTTCCTACTTTTTTCTTGGAAAAGTAATCTTTACAAATTCAGGGAAAACTTCGTCAATAATATGTAGTTTGCTATTTATGCTAAAATGTTTACTTTGGCCTTCAATATATTATTTAGTAGGCTTATTTACCTATCATTTTGCTTTCCGTAATATTTATTAATGAATACTACTCATTGTTTATTAAAACATAGTAACTTATGTTATAACGTGATAGATCTCGTACATAGTTGATATCCAGTAATATATATATAGTACAATTGACTTATACATAGTATGATACTATAGAGTGCATTACCACTGTACTAGTGTCCTTATAATAATATAATTATCTGTCTGTCGTATGCTTTGTCTATTTTGTCCTAATTATACAACTGATTTGCGTCGTTTGAAGCGACTATTGTGGTATTATAATTAATATTGCTAAAACTAAAACTTATGACCTCTGTAGGCCGCATATATACCATGCGGTAAAAGGTTTAAAAAAAATAACATAAGTAGATGGCATCTGATACGATAAGTAATGTTAATATCGTATAATTGCCCTTTCATTGGAATTATATCGAAGGAAATGTAGCGTGAAAGTTATTTTCTCAAGCGGCCCCTGATCACCCGCGCCTCCACGCACGAAAACCACTTTCGCTATGCTGCTTGCTACTGAACTTTGATACCGTCCAAGGACTAATGTGTAGCGGTAGACCATGAAAAAAAGGCCATATAATAAATAATATTATAAAAAAACTGTATGATAATGTAAAACGTATCTTATATATGTCAGATATGGGATGTTTTAGCGTTTTTGTACCCTAAAGTTATTTTTTCATAGGTATAATTATATTACCTGCCAAAAACCTTAAATTATATGATTTGCTTAAATTAATATTGCTTTTACACATATTTTTTTCCAAGGACAGGTTGTGGAACGTCTAAATGAAAGTACCTCGAATACAAAATCCAAGATACTCTTAAATTAAGTATTTCTGATCAAGGTACTTTGGAAAATAGTATCAGAAACTAAAAATAACATACGTATCTTCTAGATACTTCTTAAGATAAAAATACTTTTGTAGGAAATAAGATTTCATTTTAATGAATTTAAATCTATTTTTGAAAAATACTCGTTTCTTTACATTTTTTGAGAAAATTTACCACAGTATAATGTACATTTTTTTACACTGTCAGTTAAACCTGATTTTTGACGTAATGTCACTCTTAAGGTTTATGAATAGGGTGGTTTTTCGATTATTAAGTCAAAATAATGTGAAACAATAAATATATTAAAACAACAAAATTACTGTGTATATCGAACAGTTCAATGCTTTTATATTTATGATATCAGTAGAAATAAATAGTTGCCATCTACCAATATAATGTTAGACTAATAATATGTTCAATTTAAAGCAAATAATTCATAAAAGGTCTATTACGAAAAATATCTTATCAGAAAAAGTATTTACTACATTTGAAAATTTGTATGTTTGGATATTTACTGACTGACGACTCCGTTCAGGATGGTGGTAGGTGGGCGAAACGTCGCCTACCCCTCATGGATGGAGCTAAGCGGCGTGGGTCAGCAGAGGCGTCATACTCACGTTCCCGCTACGCGGTCTTCTGTCGGCTTCTGCGAGAACAGCCTCGAAGAGTCGATAGAAGAAGATTTCCACCTAGGACCACGGCCAGGCTTTGCGTTGAGGTCTCCATCCTGGGCTTTCTGCCAGGCTGTTATGCGACGTATCTTCCCGTCTGGCGATTTGGTACAAATACTTAAGAGACAAAAATGATTGCGTTGAATTGATTTTAGTATCATAATAAGCTAGAATTAGCTCAACAGCTCCCTGTGGGCCTTGGCTTGGTCAAGTTCAATCATTTTGTGGCTTTCCGATAATTCATGATACCAACTCTCCACGCGTCACGGTCCACTCCATCCAACTAACGAAACCCTGAACTTTTACGCCTATCAGGATTGCTTGTCATGAGACACTTGGATGTCCTGGTGTCAGCTAGGCCTGATGTGAGTGTCACATGCGGATCTTAGTAGTTGCCTTAGAGCTCATGGTTGTATGGACTTCGCTTACAATTGCTCTCACATACAGCGCCGGAAATTCGTCTCAAAATCTTTCTTTCAAATGTAAGGAGTACGTTTTCGTCATATACTTAAAGATATATGTATGTAAACTTTTTTTTTATTAATAACAGTTAGGTTTACAGACTACTAGAATTCTTGTATTTTTCTCCAAGTAAGCTGGAATGCTTGTGTTAGGAGTGGACCAGTAGTCCAATGACTGGGATTTGAACTCACTAAGTCCAGCGCCTTAACCACTGAGCTACTGATGCTCTTGTAATTGGCATTAATATTTTTTTTCATATATTTCTCCAAACTACAAATATTTACATGTAAGTTCCCCGAAAATAATCAAACGAAATAAAATAATTCGATTACTATTAGGAATATAAACATAGAGTAATCACAAATTGTAAGTTTGTTTCCAGTCAGCCCCGCACATCTCTGGCTTGCAGCACGATCCTCGAGTGGTAATTTTCAACTGCATCCGATGAAGTTTGAGTGAAACTTTGCAAGTCTTTTGTGTAAATTGCGGCTTCAAGTTATGTAGTTTACTGGATGTCGACGCCAGTAATCGGTAGATTGTAAACATGAGTTTGGCTTGGGAGATTAGCCTGTATGACATAGTATTACATATTAATCTATGTTGGTTTTGAGACGATATTTTTATCTAGAAACCAAAGTAATGATCAAGATTGGTTATCACACTATGATAGTTGGTCGTCCAATTCTGCAAATCTGCTTTTTATTCTGTAATAATACTATGAATAAGGATAATTTGTCAAATTATGCGAGAGTATACATAATTTGTCTAATCCTGCTAAATTATGTTAATATTTGCATTGTTGGTTTTACTAGACCCCCAATTTTGTATCTGCTAAAATCTGATAATTCTGGTTTCACTGAACCGATATTTTTTAAAGGTTTTCTTTAACCTTAAGTAGCACATTAAAAATGAATTTAATCATCAACCTTAACCGTTGAAGTTCAGAAAAATGCGTTTGTTTTGGTGGTTATTGGATCTTAAGAGTTCTCTAAAAACGTAAAATCTGATTAGTAAAACTTTCCAATCTGACTTAACCATAAGGCTGCGTTTTCATAGAAGATTCTGGAGAAGAATTTTTCAGAGAAGTGCGAGGATGTATAGCGAGGACCATGTTTGTTAAAAACCAACAGCATCGCTTTAATTATCTACTCTCGTTATATATCCTCATCTCTTTTAAAAGCGCCGCCTTATGCATTTTTTTTTGTGCTGGAAAGTTCCCGTTTCACCAAATATTGTTAAAATATTGATTAAGAAGAATATGAAAATTAAGATTAATCCATTTATTTTATTTTATTTTATTTTTCTTTTTGGTAAATACGCAAGTTAATCTTATTAGATTAATTGTGGGCTTATTAGACATTTATT
Source organism: Neptis clinioides (assembly GCA_027564055.1). Classification (NCBI taxonomy): domain Eukaryota; kingdom Metazoa; phylum Arthropoda; class Insecta; order Lepidoptera; family Nymphalidae; genus Neptis; species Neptis clinioides. The sequence continues at coordinate 1,712,858 of JAOPUB010000013.1, forward strand.
TTTTCTTCTCAATACATTCAGTAGGCATGTTTGGTGAATTAATCAAAACTATCCAACCCACTATCGTTTCGATAGTTTTATTATAATCTTTTAATCACACAGTGATTGTTGAATTTCTATTTAACATCATCATCATCATCTATCTCACTCATTTACTCTTTTATATAAACATTGTTGATATTAACACAAAAATAAATATTTATTGAATTCGATGCAAGGTTTCTGAAGTTATACGTGTAAAAAAAAGGGTACACGTTTTTAATTTTTAGCAAATAAATACTAACTAGTAGGAACTATTTCCATGCTCATAGTAACCAGGTAAACAATCTACTAGTTCTGCATCATTGAGAAAAAGCTATCAGCATCATAATTCCTATTTCCTAGCTAGTGTTAAAGTTAGATTAAAACCAATCACGCCAGCCCTCGAAGTGAATGAAACGCTAAAGTAGTTTGCTTCGAACTTGGGATAGGCGAGTAATGTCGAATAATATAATCAATTTCAATCTATCAAAGGATCAGAAATTGAATATGTATTCTAAATTCAAAATTTGAAATGTATTCGATTCAATACTTCACGATTTTGTATTACAGATTAAAAATAGATTGTAATTGAATTATATCCACAACACAATCCGTAATTCAAAGATTTTAGATTGAGTTTGGTTATTAATATCGGCTGTTAGTATTATCTATATATTTAAGCGTTAATAGCTCAGTGGATTAGGCGTTGGACTCACGAACACAATCAATAGGTCGCGAGTTGAAATCCCAGTCACTGGACTACTGGAGTGGCCCACTCCTAATACAAGCATTCCAGCTTACTTGGAGGGGAGAACAAGAAGACTACTATTTTTTATTATTTCATCTATTTTAAAATTTAATTTATTCTAAAAAGACGTAAACGCCAAATGACGTCACACATACGGTTGAACAGCGATGACTTTGCTTTAACAAATACTACAAAGGCATTATCTTTGTTGTGAATCACACAGGCGCGGTCGCAGCTTGAAATTTGGGGGAAGGGGGTCACAAGAGCGGCAGCAGGCAAACCACTAGATATTTTCTTCACATTAAGAAGGGTAACAGAGATTGAGGTAGATAGACTGATAAAATTTAAGTGAATCGGGCCCTTAGCCTGAACCGGGGCGACTAACATCAGTCAACTTAATGTTAACTATCCTTGACTACAAAAGACCATTAAAAATTAGAAAGCAATGAATGTTGCTTGTAAACATTCTTAAAGATTTATAAGTATAATTTCAAGTCGTCGCCACGGTTCTACGTATACACGTATCTGGCGTAAGATGCACGTCAGGTACAAATAGAGCATGTCAAAAGGTTACGACGATACCTATATTTTTAAAGTGTGTCACTCCATCTATATCTTCATCTAAAATCATGCGACATCTACATTTCTATAAATAAAACTGCTTAACGATAACGCGTGCCTTTAAAAGGAAACAAGCGACATACTCAAGTGATTCAACATATGCGTTGAATTTACTTCGTATATATATATTTTGATTCTGTTTTATAAGTAAAATGACGACTGATACATAATAGTAGCCAGATAGTGGATGTAAATAACTGATCAAAACTGTATAAACAAGAAATCAATTATAAAGACAATGCAAATTACACAGCCAGAAAGTAATTTACTAGACATAGCCTTGTGTATGAGGGCGGCCATAACGCTAAACTATACCCGAAAATAAGTCATACATAATCGTTACGCAGCTTTATTACTTGAACAATGATATTTTCAATATTTATTAATCCCAATTTTTCCATAACTTTAAATCATATAATAATAAATATATCAGACACGACACGATCTAAGCTAAACGTAAAAGTAAATTTGTTCGTAATTTCTGATGCACATTAAGACCCCATAGTATCTAAGTTATCTAATAACAATTAAAATTAGTCAAAATTTGTACTTAGTTCAGAATCTTAGAGATATGGGCCTAAATTCATTGAAAAATTAATTCGACAAGCAACAAATCATTATTAAAAAACAATTAATAAAATATATTAAGACAACAGTCTCAAAAGAGGTTTTATATTACAGTTATCAACAGCAAACACTCGAGCACAAGTTAAAACTATATAAAGAGGTAGTTGAGTTTCATAGAGGTAATAAGAGGGCGCGCCGGACCCTGCGCAGCGAACCGCCCCGGCGCGCCGCTGTATCCTAATCTAGCCTAGCTTAGCCTAAAACACCTTACTCGAGTAAAGCTTCTGAGTATTCATTCGTGTATATAAAATTGTATAATTAAACTAATCTGTATAACCCGTATAAAAAGTGAAGAGGTAGTTTGATTGAGCTTAAGTACTTAATAAATGAATCCTAAGAGCAGAACAACATCGACTGAAGTCTGCGCGCCACGACGAGTGTCGTAGAGCAAGCGTCTTCTCTCGAAGGTAGGTACTTCGATAAACACCTTTAATAATTAACCGTTCGACTTGATTTCTTACAGTTAATGAGGCGGACGTCTAATTGTCTAAGTAGTATTATTTGATTCTTGTAAAAGTTAAATCTCTCAAAATAAAATTAATATTTCTAAGTACAGTCGAGGGATCCTTCATTGCTTTATCCCGAACCGAGTTCGCGTGTCAGTCACCAACGCGTCATCGGCGACAAGAGCCGCCGATCTCTCCTATGCACCCTGTTCGATCGCAACAGCTTCTACGGTCCTTCTCGAGTTCTGGCTTTAACGTACCCTACCTGCTCGTTAACATGCTCAGTACCGTTGTAGGTCGACTAGCATACCCGTCTTAATGGTGCTGCTCGGATGGATTGAGCCGACATTGTAAATTAAACGTTAAAATGGGCTTATTTCTTCCGGATAATAACCTTCTATCTAAACCTGACATCGATACATGCTGACATCCTAAGCATTCTCCACACAAAGAAGCAAAACGTGCAATCTGATCTCTTGTGTGAAGACCCTTAATACATTCAAATAGATCTTAGATTAAACATCTTTAGCTTCCTATACATTTCCATAAATAATCCACACCTATACGAATAACATTATAGACCTCGAAAAGACCGCCTAACCTAATACGTCACGACAACAGTCCTCCCATTGACTTGCCATTAATATTCCATCATAGTCGTAACATTCAAACACCACAACATCTAATTCTGAGGTTTTACATACACATACCGACATTAGATAATCCAACGATACCATCGCAATTAGTATACTCCATCCTTTCCCCATATAGCCTACCTAATAATAATAATTCTAAAACATAAATTATTCTACAATAAGAGTGCAAAAAGCTTCGAAAATATCGGTTGGTCGATATTTTATCGTCATCGTTTACCGTGAATTCGTGAATACAACCATAATATGCTCAAAGGTACTCGTTAAAAGAGAGCCGTAGTCGCAAAAGTTATTATTTCGGCTTCGTATTTAATCCTCCTCGTTACAAGGGGTGTCGACCAAAAGTGGTTTCGCAGCGGAAGTGTGCTGTGCGGGAGGTTGGATTGCGTTGGGCGACTGTTGTGGACCAGTACCGGTAGCGGCAGCCGAGGCGTTCGCCGTGGCCGTAGCATGAGCTGTGGCTGCATAAAGAGCTAAAGCATGTTGCAATTGGAGCAACTGGTGATGTGGATCTAAGGGAGCGGGAGCGCGATGGCCACTTTGATGAGGAGTGCGCACAACATATCTACCATCAGCAAAACGACGAACATTCGGTGGAGCATGGTTGTGAGCGTAACGAGACCGAACTATACGCTCGTACCCTTCGGGGCCCTCAGTATTGACGTCTGCCAAGCATCGCGATGTTAACCTCGAGGAACAATACCACTGTTTACGCCCGTGTGCCAAGTTGTTCTTCAAGCGGAAAGTATAACCCTTGTGCAGCAGTAATCGCCCTTTCCCCGCTCGAATGAAACGCGCTGTAAAGGAAATTACTGTTTAATATCTGTCCTGTAAAACGTGTATTTTAAATAAAACTGATCTTAATGAACAATTCATAAATGATTATTCAATAAGAACAGTTTCATAGATAAACTATGTCTATTGAAATATTAAACTACTCTTAACTACTTGGCGTAATACTTATAATAGGTTAACAATAAATGACAATACAACGACAAAACTTTCAGCAGCATTTTATTAGGGAATTAAAACCAAAAGGGTTCAAGTCTATTTTAATACCACTTATATAAATTAGGTAGGTTTTTACGTCAACAAGTAGAAATACATTTTCTCTAGGAGATAAAAGAATTATGAGCAAAGTATTTTTGGCACAAATTACGAGACTAGAAATGTTAACAAATATACCTTCATCATTTTTATTAAGTACACAACTATGGCACATCTATATTTGTACTATTAACATTTAACTTAAAACAATAACAACGTAAAAAGGAAGCACCTGGACGAAATTTTATGTTCTATCGTTTTAAATTATTATCTGAGCATTCATATCTTAAACTTCAATGTGTAGAAATGTTAAATACTATCACCATACAAGAATTAATATTTGGCATCAGTATCAATAAATCTAAAGTTGAGATCATAATTAATCTATATACTTACAACTAAACCATTTTAAATATCTATTTAATTTTACTAATGACTAGTAAGACAATAGAATGAAATATAAAAATTTTGGAACAATTAGAAAAGAATCATCAAAATAATTTCTATTTATCAATATTGAATCGAGTCTCCATTAGAAGAATTCAAGACCAGCCCGACGTACTATGAAGTATAAGAATCATAATTGTCAATTGGACTATACACCTTACATAGGATTTTTTCAAATTTGATACTTCAACGTAGTCTCGCCTCTTCAAGACTGCGGACAGCAATATTACTCGTAAAACCCTAATATCGCGTTATCCACGCATTCGGATCAAAGTTTTGGAAGTCAAGGGTGGCCATTCTCGGTAGTAGTAATGGCGTGGGCGGTGATGACGCAGGCGGAGCATTTTGCGTCTTATTCCTCCGTTTACACCGACCCGCGTGGTTGTGTTCACCCACGAGTTTATGAAGTTTTCCAGTTTGGGTGTATGCTTTGCATCCACAACCTCCCATAGTACAACGCCATCTCACTACACCGGAACGCATAGTATGAGCTGCATAAAAACTTCGACCCTTTACCCAAAGCCGAGGTCTACCACCCGGCCCAATACACAGCCGTACGAAATTTTCTGAAAATTTAAATTATTGTAGAATAATAAGTCTTTTATTAACTATATATTTTTATTGACACGGTAAACAAAAAACGTATTATGGTGTAAGATATTGTGTCATAGCAATTTATTGATACCTGTAATTGGACTTAGTTAAACATGGTACAGTAATCTATCTATTGATATAGTTATAGTTTTGTGTAATTATTCAATAAATAATAATTTTATTAATAACACTACTGTAATAACAAAGCTCTTGCACATATAACTTATTAATTTACATTTAGTAATCAATTATTGCTAACGTTTATAATATTCAAAATCGCAGGAATATCTTTTACATCGCAGATTTTTTGATGGCCTTTATTTTTAATAAATGAATTGAACTTAGTTAAAAAATAATAAAAACCTATAAAAAATCTGCAAAATGTAATTCTTTAAGAATAATTTACTAATTACCTATACCTAAGTTTCAAAGAATGTCATTTTATGAGATCATTTTTCACAACTAATTTTCATATATGACTAGATTTTGACTAGAAAATATTTCACAATTGGAATGTAAACATTATACTTTTTTGTGCAAAATGAGCAGGAATTTCATGTGGCCCATCAAAGCTGATTTGATCCGTGAAATATTTTTTATTGTTTAATAATCAAACATTTAAAATTTTTGTATAATATAAATAATTCAAATTCGCCTTTATGTGTATATAAATTATAGTTAGCTACAAGTGTAACAACTTAAGGGCGTCAGATTATATTAACACTTCTAAAACGAAATTAGTGGCTCCTATTTAACTTACAATAATACAAAATTACAAACATCCAGATCCCTTTTATACGATAAGTACATCTCATATATAGAAGATCATTTATTTCCATTTATAATTTAGGCTGTAACGAACACGATAATGATGACTAACTAATCATCTAACACAGCTTTGGCCTGAGTGGCCAGGGCGGCATGGGTCAGAGCTCGATGCGAAGACGAGGTCGCCGTCGGGGGCAACGCCTGGGGCTCGTGGGAGTGCACATTGCTCAATGCGAATATCCGATCGTGCAGCGTATGTGCGTACGCGCGGCAGGTGCGCCGCGTGCAGCGCCACCGCACTTTACTTTTCTCTGGAAACACTTTCTCCGCGTAAAAAGAAAACCCACCCAGCCGCATGTGACGCCGACCGCGATTTGATATCACGAACTCCACTGTAAAATACAAACAAATCACTAACTATTCTTTATAATTGGTGTTAATTACATTAGTTACTTTGGGAAGGTTGTTGAAAATGAAGGATCAAAGAAAACCACGGTAACTAAAATAAACATTTATTTTTCCGCTGATATAATTTCTATCAAATTTTCGATACGAGTATTGTGGTCAGAATATTTTTGTGGCAAATGATTATGATCAAAGTGTCGCATGAGAAGTCGGCCTTCCATGGTGAGAGCGCGAGCTGAACAGCCGAGCTGTTTGCGACTTCTGCACGTCCAGTAGACGCGGGTTCCTCGCCTCTTGCGAGCTACGAACCCATAGCCGTCCAGCACGAGGCAGGGGGAGCCCCGCTGGGTCACAGTGTACCTCGCCCCGCCGCCGCCCTCCAGCCTCCCTATTTCGGCACCTGTTACGACAATTACCATAGCAACACACGATATCATGATATTAAGATAGTAATAATTCAATTATAATAGTAAAACACCATATTATCTTTATTATTTATTATGCTACTGAATCACAATGATTGTTACAAAATCGTCAAGAAGCATCACTCAATTCATTTTATGAACAATACAACTTATGACTGCTATCTCGTTCAAAACTAAGAATTATAACTAGATTTTATACTACGTTATTTATTCTAAAGGTGAGAGTAAAAAAATCCACATAAAAAATTATCAAATAAAAGAACTTAGTGTCTAAGTAATAGAGGAAATAAAAGACATAATTATATATATACATTGAAAAATTATAGGCCTCACACTTAATTATTAAAATCAACATGAAAATAATAATACGAATAGTGTAAAACAAATTTCATACCGTCGGACATGTAACCACTTCGCCTAATTCATATTTGCGTGCAATTTTGCTCATATGATTGATACTGTGGTTGTGTACTGGATTAGTTATTTTTAATATATTATTTTTAGATGTGATCCTTGCTCGACAACGCTTCCCGTACTCCATGCATCGCCAAAACGTCCGGCCACTCCTCACGCTGTCCGTAACAAAGATATAAGGCTCATGTATCAGCTGAAGGTGCCCACTCTTCGTTTGGATAAAATGTAGATCTTCCGACTTTAACGAGTTGTTTACAGTTCCTACATCTAAACAAAAAAAATATTTCAATTGCGGAACTTAAATTGTTTTAACAGAAGGACAAACAAAGAGACAAAAATGAAAAATACAAGTTATAAATCGTGCTTTATTAAGATCATATAAAAATATAGCAACAGTGTGATTAATACTTAATTATGTTTATTTTAAATAGTTAGTATAAAATTGAACAAAATTGTGTTGAGCAAACATGACCCAATCGAATTTAATTTCGTATTTAGGTCGGGTCGGAAAATACAATAGCAAATATTTATATTAAAATGTTAAATTATTTACATATTTTAATTAAAATACATTTTTTATAAGTACACAATTGACGAAGAAGTCTTAATTTTAATTGTTCGAATATATTATTTTCAAAGAATATATTATCATGAAAATAGACTGAATAATAAATATAACACTTATTAGGACGAATAATAAGATGAAGATTATATATTTTTAAGTTTGTAATTATTTAACACACAATATCTCCACACTTCCAAATTCGCTATCTTCGCCTTTGTTTTTTTATGGAAATGGAATTATGGAAAAACCTTAAGCGGCATATACACACTACAACAAATCTGAGTGGAATTCAAATCAGGCATCAAAATCTAGACACCGTTAATTACGAGAGCGATAGGTAGATTAGACTTCTATTTTTTGGATTACTATGCTACCTATCACAAGAGAAAATCACAGAACTGATTCACATAATACTCCAAATTAGTGTTAAGAAACTTGAAACACTAAATTAAATTGCAGATCTAGTGCACTAAAATTAGATATAATAGTAGAGCTGTGTCTCACGGCACTCATTGTTGGTTTGAATTAAATTTCAATAAATGTGATATGCTCTAAATTAATTTTTTACTAAGCAAATATCAGTGGTAGCTAATGAATTAATTACTGGAAATAACAACTACGAATAAAAAAATTAAGTTCTATAATGTATCTGTTCTATGTAATGTGAAACGTAGCGGACTTTTGTCAAAATAACTTTTTATATAATAGCTTACAATGATCCGGCCAACGTTGTTTTGCCATACAAATCGCCTAGAGGTATAAAAATAGAATATTCTCAGACCTATCAAATATACACAAGAAATGTCATGTGTATGTGTACAATATTACGCTACTTAACAATAAATATTATTTTTTTCCCGGAAGGAAATAAACGAAATCTAAATGATCTTAACCGAAAAGTTAAATACGTGAGAGTTTAGCTGTCATTGCTTGACTCGCAAAAGAGTGTAGCTTCAAATTAAAAATAAACAGTAATACCTAAATGATTACTGGTACAATACTAGACGATTTGCCCCGGTTTCGTACGGGTACAATTTATCATGTATAATAATTAGATTTATCAAAAAAACATTTACGTCATACCTTATCACTAGCCGATTCGCGCGACATCATTGGCGTAATGCTCCGCTCCTATGGGTCGCAGATTGATGTTTTAGCCTAAAGCGAGCGTTCTCTGATAAATGGACTATCTAACACAAAAAGAATTTTTGAATTCGAACCAGTAGTTCCTGATAATAGAGCGTTCAAACAAAACAAACAAGCTCTTCAGCTTTATAATAGTATAGATTATCCCGCAGTATCTCTTAATTTTTTCATGATAAAAATAGTCATATGTTCATCCAGGTTATTAACTATACATATCCAAATTCGATAGAAATCCGTTTAACCATTTTAGCATGATTGAGTAATAAAGATCTAAACATTTACGTTTATAATACTAGTAAGATGAAATTTCAAGTTAGGTAAATTTGTACGAAACCAAATCTATATGACCCTCAATCCACGAATACTGACAAAGATTTTAGATACATTGACAATTGTGTCAGATACCTTTACTTCATCACTAGATTATACTGTTTTTGCATTATCTATTAAGTAATAGATAAATTAACAGTGATAGCTCAGTGGTTAAAACTTGATGTCTTGCTCCGAGTTTTATCCCACAGTCAAGCATACATTTCTGAGTTATGGGTGTTTTAAGAAATTAAATATCACTTGCTATAACGGTGAAAGAAAACATCGTGAGGAAACCTGCACGCAGGAGAGTTCACTAAAGT
>JAOPUB010000013.1:1722516-1734515 GCA_027564055.1 Neptis clinioides
TTGTAAATTGGAGATTATTTCTGAAAGTACTAAACTGATTTTGATAATTCTTTCATGAATCGAGTGGTGTTGCCATTGTTAAAATAATTAAAAATATATGATCATTTAAGTGCCATAGGGTAGTAATTCTATAATTTGGAGATTATCTCTAAGAGTTGTGAAACGACTTTCATAATTCTTTCGCCGATAGAAAGCTACACTATCCCAGAGTTATATAGGTGGTGCAGTGTTGCCATACTTTGAAATCAATAACTCATCGCCATTTTGTTCCTACTGCGCCAATTTAAAAAATTCTTTCACTTATAGCAAGCTACACTGTTCCCGTGTAATATAGGTGGTGCAGTGTTGCCATACTTTGAAATCAATAAGACATCGCCGCTTTGTTCCTACTGCGCTAACTATAAAAAGTTAGTGAGAAACAACTAAAATATTTCTAACGACCATAGGCGGCGCAGTGTTACCACATGCCACGGTGCTTTAATGAATAAATTGAACGCTTAGTTCGGTTCGTTCGGTTCGCAACACTCATCCTGACTGACAATGTAGGCATATAGATTATAATTCTACTTTAAATACCCGAAGCGAAGCACGGGCGAAGGCGCTAGTAATATATAAGGTTTTTCTTATTAACATATAAGGCAATTCCTAATAAATATTATAAGGTACCAAAGGGACAATTAATTGATGAATAAAATTTCTAAGAAAAACATAAAAAAATCTTTTACACCAATATTAAAAAAACATACGATGACTAGCACGTCAAAGGCGCTATAAATTACCCTTCGGGGGATGGCGCAAATGAATTCGCCATTCAATCTCACGGTACATTCTCTTTTAATCTCTTAAACGACGACAAATTTACTGTTACAGATTCTCATTTTGTTCCCCGAATGCTTTTTGTAATATTCCAAGCGACGACGTATTTGTTTCAATGTTTCTACTCGGTTATATTTCAATACTTGAATGTCTGTCGGTGGTTGCTTATTTATTGGCAGCTATTAAATTAGCTTTGTGATCTTTCATATTAAATTATATCAAGAAATTTTAAACAATTTTATATCTATATTTATACCAAAAAGTTAAAGCTTTTTCTAGGATAGTAAAACTTTGTAGTTGCCATAAACGATATTTTTATTTGTGTTATCTATACTTATATTATAAAGCTGAAGAGTTTGTTTGTTTGAATGCGCTAATCTCAGGAACTACTGGATCAAATTGGAAAATTGTGTTCCTTTTACCGAGGAAGGCTTTATCACACACAATAAAAACAGTGGAACATCAAGTGGATTAAGTCGCGCGGGTCGGCTAGTATGAAATACTTCTGATACTATCGCAATCACCTTGTGATATATTACTGTGTCTAATTGAATAGTTTACTGTACGAAACGGCAAACTAAAAATCCTCAAGATAATTTCGAGTGTGAACTTACAATATAACTCAGTGTGAAACGAGCTAGTATAAAATATTGTATTTTATACTAGCTCGTTTCACACTGAGTTGTAATTGATTTTGTTTACATTAACAGCTTTAACACAATTGCGATTTTTTTTTTGCTTCGTTAAGATAAATGTGTTGAATTTAAAATTAATGTGTAAAGAATGTTTGTCCCAAATTTCACAGTAGCCTGTTATTTTATACCAAAAAATTATATAATAATACTTTATAAAGTAAGTTAACTTTTATGGTGTAACTAGCCGACAAAAGGTTTTTTACTTTCTATTTAAAAAAAATTGGCCTAAGTTACTTCCAGTGAACGTCTCGTTCAAACTGGTCCAGCTATTTCAGAAATTATCCGAAACAAACTGGCATACAGACAAAACATTTTTGAAATGCTGTTTCGGCATAATAAGTAACATGTATACGTGCACCGGGATATTTTCATATCACAAACAGACAGTCCAATTTTATTTACATATATTACAAATATCATTATATTATATTATCATTGTCATTGTCGTCCAACCACATGCCATCTTAGTAAAAACTTTTATATTTGAGTTGGTTATTATACAAAAAATGTTTGTTTACTGTTGCCTAAAGTTATATTGATAGCTTTACGGTGCCCATATTATGACGATCAATTCACGATCGAGTTGTAATGAAGCTTTCATTACCATCTTTGACTGGTTCATTTGAGGTCGAAACCACACACGTTTGTGGTACGTTTGTAGTCATATTTAAGCTTTTAATGAATAGGATTCGATGAAAACTATACTAGTGAGTATTGACATTTTAATTGTGAAACAATGACTGATCAGATTCAGTAATATTTGCGGCAAATAAATATTGCAATGTTGATAATGTTTGGTTTGGTTTGTCCGACTTTGAGTAAATTGAGTGTTACTGGGCAGTATACCTTCCATATTCTTAGCAATTATATAACTATCATTTTTCTCAACTTTTGTAATTTTGCATTGCAATGAATTTCCCTTATGATAGACAGACATGACTGTCTAAACATTATACAATTGAAAAACATCAATTCTTTTTTAAGTGATATGAACAAAAATAACATATCGCATTCATCGTGATTGACAGTTCCCAAGCCAATTCTAATCAAATGGAGGAAAAATGAGACAATATCTTGACGCAGTCATGTAGGAGGGTCTGTCGGGGCCCGTATAATCTCTTGTTAGGACAATATTAGGAGCATTCCAATATATTACATCGATTATTTGTGCCGTAACTGACGTGCCCGCATTTTACTCATCGTTACTTTAAACATCTTGTTATCTATCATAAATATCATATATATCAATAAATATAATATAATATTAATATACAGTTATTCACATCAATGTATACAAATATTATAAAATTAACAACAAAAGTAGTGTAAAATAGTTGAATTAGTCTTTTAATTTATCTTTTAAAGAAATAGTAGGGAGTCTATCGCCATGTCTTATTATTATTAAAGAATAACAAAAGATAATAAAAGTGATTTTAGTTTCCCTTTGAAAGTGTTTAAAAAATCTAAACAGAATATCCATATAAATTATGTAGGTTAGTACAAAAAATTCCGAGAGGCCAATGAAAAATATAATATGAGAAAAATATTCTTATTGTTATCTTGTGTATCATTATGCGAATCATCCTCTAAAAGTAATTTTGTATACAAAAATATTAAACGACTAAAAGAGATATAAATGTTGCTTCATTCTTATTTTCTCATATTATCTACGCCAAAGACTAGAATAATATCTTGTGCTCGCCATTTTCTCGGAAAATCTCGCAATTATTATTGTTTCATTTGGCTTCTAATTAAAATGGTAATAGCTGAAATAGTAATAGATGTAAAGTTTCTGTATTCTATTAAGGTATTATTATTTGCTTTGATGAATATTGAACCAAAGTACAAATAATTTATCGGATTTCTGAAACCGATACATTTAGGTACTTTGATTTCAGAGTCATTAAAACGTAACTAAAACATTTATATTTTTTATATGAAGATGACGGTTTCTTTATATGTCGTAATTTATACTTATTCTACAAGCTTTATCTCCATTCATTAGCGACAGTTTGACCTTTAATTTTCTGAAATCATATCTTGACTTTGATTTACTGAAATCAATATTCTATTCTCTGGAATAGAATGGAATAGAATATTTATTATCATAGTGAAATGGAAATAAAGTTTTAATTATCAATTCGTTTTAAAGTTAGGTATGTATTACGACATGCGGTCTATTTAAAAATGCTTTAACCAGAATTTTGGGTTTAAAGCACCGAGACTTGGTTTTTTTTCTAGAGTACATGGTTTTTTCATTTTTTTTTGTATTGTAACATTTTAGTTATAGAAAATATTTCATAAATATAAACATCACGCTACGAATCATAGGAACATCAGGCCAATGATTTCGCGCAGTTCTGTTAGTTCCGGGATAAAATCCAGGGTGAAATTTGTGTAATTCAAATGAAATCCGTTCAGCTATTTTTGCGTAATTAAATAACAAACAGACAAATTTTCACATTAATTAGAAAATTAGTAAGATTCTAATCATCATAATTCTTATTATTTTACCAATGATTTGAATGTTAATTAGCTTGTATATTGCACACATTGAAGGAACTCTTTGATTTGCGTGGAGTATGAAAATGAACTGGGTGCATGACTAGCCATCAATCATTGCCAAACAAAATTAAACGTCACGCGCGTTGTGCTCTCTGGACGCCGCCGTGCACAGATCAGTTATCGCTAATACAGAGATATCTATGTAACATTTTATTGATGACCAAAACATCATTGAAATGACGAGTTTATTAAGTAATATCAATTTTGTGTATCTAATGAAGATAATGTACGTATTATGTATTATTTGTTACACGTTTGTAAAAACGTTTAGTATAATATATTTAATTTATCTTAATATTTGTCTTCACGCTATTCTTAGATGAAAAGTGGTTATTTCTTTCTTATTATTCGATTGATATTAATACCCTCCTTAACTTTTATATACAAATATTAAACACATAATATATTATGCACATAATAATAACGCAAAATACTACACTAGAGATAAAACTACAGCAAGTTTACTTCATTAATAAAACTCAATTGAAATTAGAGGCTCCCTCTATGGTCAAGATTGAGTAAGCTAGTCCAGCGTATATAACGAAACTATCTCTTTTAGGAACGCGTAACGCCATCTCTTCGCAGCCTGACCAAAACACAGTGATATGTAAATAAATACCTTGGTTCTATATTCAATTTTTTGTTTTCATTGTCTATAAGAATTTTAAAAAGTTACTTATAAGTATCTTTGACCTATTTTCCATGTTTTATTAGTTACATGGAAAACAAGAGGGAGTCATCATTTATCAAATGGAATTTACAGTATTCTAATACATTATCGTATTTATATTATTCGAATTAATTAAAAATGGCGGAAAAAAGTTTTCCTATAAAACTGAAGATGTACATGTAAGTTAACATAGTTCTCGATTCTCAGTGACCCGTTTGTAATTATAGGAATTGAAATTTAAAATTTTAGAAACGTATACAAAAAATGAGTTCAAAAGAAACAGATTTTATCGTGTAATAATAACCTCTAGTGCATTGTTAATATACAAGTTACCGTTTTAAATTTAAGCAAAAAATATTGAGTTAAAAAGGGATAGATTTTTACGATTTTGACGAGTATTCATCTTCTTCAGTTATGTTACCAATAATGTGTGAATAACTTGTCTGTCACTCCCTCATCTTTATATAACCTTCTATAATTTAAATTTATTTTTCTTGGAATACTTACGTAGTGTTGTTTATCATACTAATACAGGACAGCTACAGCGGATGCAACATTGTAGAGTACCTAGGATGGTGCATCGACATACATTTTGGTAGGAAATAAAATTTGATAGTAGTAAACAATTACTTAGATAGCACAGTAGGTTGCCAAGGCGTTTTTAGTTAAATACAGAACCATGTCAATGATGGTACGGTATATACTTTATCATAATGTGACCAATTTATTGGTCACATCACGGTAAGGGTTTGCGACCTATTCAATAAATAGCACGATACCATCATTATGCTAGCACTATACAATCGGCGACGATGATCGTCGACAGTGTTTACTAGTCGAATATTCCCTCAGATGCGTGCCCGAAAATCCGACAATTCACGGATCCTTAATTACAGACGAAAACCGGGGAGTAGATAATTATACCCTCTACACACACTATCCAACTCGCGGATCTCCGTCTGTAATGTTTTGTGTAACCCGACCGACCATTGCAATAATTTAGATAGTGAACACAGATTTGATGGTTCAATCTACGACAGCACGAACGGTCCCAACGCATTATATTGTAATCAAATGTTCAAAGCCATAACATACCCCGCCGTCGTCTTATTTTGAACCTCTTGATAGTTCAATCCTACAGAAAGTTTGTTTCGACAAGCCAACAATCCTAGATTGAACTATAGGTACCAAAGCTTGTGATAAAGTAGTGCCACAAGCAGTACTTGACCACACGCTTTTATGAAATTACCTACGCCAGAACATAAAAGTTCTATGTTCGGACGTAAGTAAATTAGTATTGAACACAAGTTCTCCAAAATCTAACTATCTTGCGAATACCTCGCAAAATAATTAGAGTAACTCACCATTTCAATACTTACGATTTCTATCATACCAACACCCAGTTTTCATGCCTCACCACCTGTTACTTTCATTAACCTTTGCTAATAATTAAAGGAAATGAGAAACCTTTTTACTTTGATACCTTTTATTACCAAAGATTTAATACCTTGTTTTACCCAAACAAAATTACCTTACAGTACCTTTTATTATCGTCAAAACCTTTTTACCTTTACCAAAAAACCTTTATAAGGCAATGCTTTACAATGTATGTAAAGCATTGCCTTGTACCAAAATTACCTGCAACACTTCAATGTAACTTATTTATAAGGCTATACTACTTAAATCTAACTTACAAATTTCATTTTAAAACTAGGGACGTATATGATCTTAGTTAAACGAATTAAATGTAAAAAATCAATAGCAGATCATATAAGTCAAGTGTATTAATTTAGTTGGTAGCTTTCATCAAATCTTAATTTGACAAAAACTAACCATACAACTGATGTGTAAACCTACCTTGTGCGTCACCCACTGCGCCGCCTTCCCCAGTTCCAGTTAAATTACCATCACTAGCCGTTGAACCGTCAAAACCTGAGAAAGAAATCAAAATAAAATACTTGAAACCAAAAACGCCGTCGATAAGCCTATGAAAGTGATATTTACCAGTCATTTCCATATTCGAGTCATCTTCGCCAAAATTAGTTTCATCATTATTCGTGCCATCGTCATCTTCCTCCCACATGCTTTCGTTAACAAATTCAGGTTCCATTTTGGGTGCCACAGCGTTATTTTCATCTTCGTCCGGTATCGTTACGAACTCCTCTTTGGTCGACCCTGAGGGTCCGGCTTCCAAGGGGTCCACACATTTCCGTTTCGCAGGTCCACTTTGAGATGACGAGGAATTATTTGATGCTATTGACGGCCTATTTGGTCTCTTAATTGCTACTGGAGTTGAGGAGGGCTTAATATCTAAATCAGTCTCTAACTTAGTCGATTGCCTTTGTTGTGACGACCTCGGGCCTGGCCTCGACGTCGGCTTTGGTTTGGATGGCGTGGAACTTTCTTCATTTTGATTACCGGTTAAACCTTTCACTTGAAGTTGTTCCGCGGTACTAATAAACGACGCTAATTCTTCTTGCTTAACATTAACTTCCCCTTGATACATGAACTGTAGCAAGTCCCTTAGCGCTGAATGACTAACATCTTTTAAAAATACTGAAACAAACAAGATTCAATTAGTAAACAGCAAAGACAAATAAAAGTTTAATTTTATAATAAACTAAGTAAATATTTACCTATAGGATGTTGAGTGGGGTTCATTTTGAACATTTCTTGAAAATATGGAGAACATACTGATAAAACTAGTTTGTGTGCCTGAAGCAACCTGCCTTCTGCGGCCAAGGTTACATCAACTAAATCTCCACGCGACAGCAGGCCGTGAAAGCCTGCTGACATATTCGCGTGGAAATTGTTCCAACATAATGAAAACTGTTCGTCCGACGCCATGATGGCGGCGACCGTAGTGAAACCCTGCAAACAAACAATAACGAGTAAATAAATAAGGCAATAAAATTTAAAATAAGCGCAACAATATCGCTGCAAAAACTAAAACTTACCTATCCTATAACTTTGTACTTATTATTTCAATATTAGAAACATTTGAAAAAAAAATATAATGTTTCTAATGAAGCGCTAAGCACTCTACCATCCCACGTCCTCCCTGTTTGAGCGCTGTTCGAAGTATGATGACGCAAAAGCGACGTATTCGCTGTCGTCACAGTGTGGTAACCTTACGACGAATCTCCCCAAAAACGTTTTTAATTCATATTTCAAAAACTAAAAATATCTAAAGAAAACTAATTTCACTATTATTCATCAAATAATTCGCCACTTCAAATAATTTATGACTAAGATTTTTTAGTTGCTTTACTTCACTTTACAAAGTATTGATCGGTTTGATACCACGTATCGCGACGTAGTGTACGCCACAAGGTCCATGGAGTATTATAATATTAAATTATTACAAAAGGTACGGGAACTTATATGTCTTGTTTTTTAAGATATGTTATTCTTAAGATATGTTTTTTTTTTAATTTTATTTGCAATGTTCTATGATGTTATAATTATGACAAAAACTTATGAATGACAGTCACATAAAAATGACAGAAAGGATTTGTTATGTGACTCTCATTCATATAATAACCAAATCAATTCAATATAAATAAAAAACACCACTATCCGTACAAAAAAATTCAACAGAATCGAACATTGTAAGCAACATGAAAAGTCGCTTGTCGTGCGGGCCAAATTTATAATTAATCTCAATACAAAATCTATAGATTATCGAATATAAATTGATTCCAAATTTGAATTCTTTATACAAGAATTTCAATTTCCTGGGCAAAAAGTCATATTTTAATTCACTTTGGTCTCAAAATATGGATGAAATTAAAAAAATAAATTAAATTACTTAGTTACAAGATGTTTTATATATGTTGTAATCAGATCATAATCTGATAGTGTGCCATAGTGTACTTATTCTTCTTCTTCTAAATCAGACTAATTTCTGAAACACGTGTGTAATACAATGTTAATTAAGCCATTTAAATAAATGTATGTATTACAGCTTTTTTTCTAACTTTTTTTTTTTTTAATTTTTAACCAAGCCATCAGGGGTCCGGAATAGATACACAGGTATTCAGTTTAAACCTTATATTATCTCTATGACAATCAAACTTACATCACATACATTGATATAAGTAATCTTAAAACTTAACTATATTTAATTAATTAAATTAGTCTGTTTTTTATAAATTTAGTGTTATTCATAATAATATTTGCAGGACTATGTAATTAATGTGTTCAAAAATGGTTGAAATAGTCCAATGAGATTCGTTATAAAAAATTTATGTGTAAGAGAATGATTTCCAGATATAGAAGTTCTCATTTGGTCAGAAAAATTTACTTACAACTAAATATCTAAATCTAACAAAAATAATCTAAAATAATGATATTATGAACCTTAAATGTAGAATCCAACGCTTTTAGAAAGAGAGAAGAGACTAGTACGAAATGGAAAAGTGTGTCATAGGATTTTCAACTTTACCTCCTTAAAGTTATAGACACAATTTATTTATATGTGTTGTTTATTATGGTGTTGCAAGTGAACCCATTATTGCTGATTTCAGTGGTAATTTAAAACATTGAATGACTATAACGGATTTTATAGTTTTACTTCTCTATTTTGAAATAATTTACTGTATGAGTTGGATAATTTGCTAAAATCAATTTATGATAATAATATTACAACTATCCATGTAAGATCATCCATAAATAACTGAAATATCGATGATTGCCGACAAAACATCGATTCGATTTAGGTCCTCATGGTTGACGAATTATATGCAGGGGTCCACATAAACGTAAATAAATTGTTGTCGATTAAACTTATATAGCTAACCATGGTCCAGCCACCAGGCTCTGGTTACATGTATAGCATACTAGTTTCGCTTCGTGGTTTGTACTTATAGTTATATTATAGCTAAATTACAAAAAAAAATTATAAATTGTAGCTTATACATCAGAATAAAGTTTCATCAAATTGCTTACAGTAGTGTAGGTTCATACAATTTCATATATTTCAGATTTTTGCGGGAAAAAACGCGCGAATTATTAATAAATTAAAACATGGCTGTGTTAATTGTTTATTAAATATGCTATATGTACTGATTAAAATTGGAAACTGTTTCGGTTTAAAAGATAAATAAAATAGTAACCTATATTAGATTAAGTCTATTTATTTCTAGAAAAGGTTAATAAATAAATAAATAAACAAAAAATTGCGGGATAGCGAGCGGACCTCTTCACGAAGGATTTGATACAATAATGGAATAATAAAAATAATGTTTGTAACTTATATTAGATTAGGTACTAACTGTTTCCATAAAAGGCTAATAAATAAATAAAGAAAAAATTTGCGAGTGGATCTCTTCACTAAGGGTTCGATACAATTTGTATTAAGGGAAAAACTAAATTTTGCAGTTGGAAATCTATTGTCTCCATAATTATGTTGATGACATAGGTGACAATCAGTTGTAAACTGCAATTAAATATTTTTATCTAATTTTACGGCTTTCGGATTATTCCCTTGGAGTTCCTATTATATAAGATCGTATGAAAAAAATGGTCGTCGACCCATTTTATATTTTAATGTAACTTTGAAGAATTCTTTTTTACGGCTCAAAAAACAAAATTGAATCTTTTGATTCGTTCGTTTCCGCCCACCTGAATTAAATCTTTTAAAAATTGTCACATTTTTTAATTAATTAAATAAAAGTGGCAAATTTTATTTAACATGTAGACTTTTTTAACACTTCATTTTTAAGTGACAAGATGGCAGTTTCAGTAAACAATAAAAATACGCTTTCAAAAAATATTCTGATCTATTACTGTGTTAAACGTACAATAAATGGTTATAGATATGAAGAGAACAAAGTAATAGTGCGAAGTAATAGTACTATTACTGCCATCTTTTTATTACGTAAAGAAGAAAGATTTGTTTGTTTGTTCTTTCGCCGATCTAATGCTACGTCTTGGCCGGGTAATATGTGCCCTATGTGGTATTGCCATATTCATTAAAAAAAATATGGCCATTTACTTGTCATAAAGTGGGTATTTTAGAAACTGGACATTATCTCTGAAAGTACTAAATCGATTTTGATAATTGTTTCACCGATGGAAAACTTTACTGCACCAGAGCTACACAGTCCACGTGGCTTGGGTGTAAATATTGGACATTAAGATTATTATTAATTGGACATAGTTTGAGACATTAAGTGGCCATGTTGAATAATGGAATAAATCCCTCCATTTCTGAAAAATCTTTTACTAATACAAAGCTGCCGTAATCCAGAGTAACATAAGTCTTGCCAAATTGTGTAATTAATTAGACCTCGCCATTTTAGTCGTATGGCAGAGATTTTTAAAATTTTTACTTATAGTAAGCAACACTATCCCCGTGTGATTTAGGCAATATAATGTTACCATACTTTGTAATTGATTAAACATCGTCATTTTGTTCCTACCCCACCGTACTAATAAATACTTACTGTTTTCGCTAGGAAGATACTCGGTGTCTGTGCCCGCGAGATTTAAGTGACATGTAGATTATAGAACATCATGACACCGCGATAAAAAAAAAAACTCGCAATATAATCGCAAAACAATCGCGTCTGAAATAATAAAATATTTTAAAAAATCCTAAAAGATATCTATTTACTCTTGTAAAATTTGTATAGCATTATTACTATTTAATATTGAAAACCCAGTAAATAGTGTTAATTATGATGCTGGCAACACTGAATCGAGTGAACGTTGGTAGCATTTATCCTGTGAGATGAGAGTATTAATTCATTCATTCCAATGTCGGAGTTCCTATGGGATATAAGGGATTTATTAGCAAAAAAATACATATTATACTAACTAACATGATAGGAATGAAATTAGGCACACAAATATAGTAGTAACTTGAAATCAACACAGAGTACTTCTATCTATAAGCGAGTTCCTGTGGGATATAAGGGCTCTATTTGTGTAAAAATAGCTAATATAAGAGGAATGGAATACATAGTATACACACATAGAAACTTAGAATAAACAAATCATTTTTTTTAAAGAATGGGAGTTTCTGTGGGATGTAAGGGCTTTATTCGTGCATGAAGTTACATATTATAAATGTGAAAGTAATTCTGTTTGTCTGTTACTCTATCACGCTTAAACCACTGAACCAATTTTGATTGTAATATGGTACAAAGGTAGAATAGAAGGTAGTTGGAAGGACATATCTACGATATAGTGCTGCCATACGAAGTAATAATGGAAATAGTTTTCGGTTCGTTCATATATATTGTAAT
>JAOPUB010000013.1:1738811-1751554 GCA_027564055.1 Neptis clinioides
AGCCTAAAGCCTTCCTCGATAAATGTATATTATACTAGCCGACGCGCGACTTCATCCGCGTGATGCTCCACTCCTATAGGTCGCAGCGTGATGTTATATTACCTAAAGCCTTCCTCGATAAATGAACTATCCAACACTAAAAGAATTGTTCAATTCGATTCAGTAGTTCCTGAGATTACCGCGTTCAAACAAACAAACAAACTCTTCAGCTTTTTTATATTAAGTATAGATATACAGAAACCTCATTGCAAATGTTCCACACTGGCACTTGGCCGATATATTTTACCATACCTTAACTTTTTTCTTTCCAATTTAATTTATAATGTAATGGGATAATATCTAGCAATGAAGCCTACTCGCAAAAATAAATAGGTTTCTATTAGCATGTTTTACAAAAACGACATCCATTAATTGAATATTTCGTACCTTTTGTAACTACACCAAAAGCTTCCGAAATCGATATTAATTGAATACCCGTTCGGTATTCATTCCGAATCCATTGGTACCACAAAATTCATCTCATTCCTTTTCATATCTACAACTTTTGAATTTTGATCACGTTTGTGGTTCAAGAGAGTTCGTACAACCAAAAATTGGGTCAGGTCTGTCTGTTTATTAAATAGAAATTATTGCAATATTGAACTTTGTATTGCGAATGAAACATTGAGGGCAAGTACATTTCGTGGAATTAAAATAACGAGGAATATTTCATTTTTATTATAATTATCACTTATCATATCTTTGTGAATAAGTAAATATTTGTGAAGTAAAAAGGTTTAATTGGAGACCTTGTAGGGCAAGGTAAATATATCCTTTTGCCTAATGAGATATTTAATCTGCGTTTATTTGTATGTTAATTTTATTGTCATATATATTTTAACACTGGCTTTTTATTTGTTGTACTGTTTTATTTTAAAAAATCACTGAACTATAAACTTACAATCTACAAATATATTTTAGTGTTTATAAAAACGAACTTTTAGTTAGTGACAAGATAAAAAAATAGGTCTAACTCTTTAGTAACAGGTCTCCAACAACATTCTTTTTAATTTATTCAATCGTTACAAATTTAAATATCAAGCGAACTCAATTAAAGCAACCTTTTTTAAACAATAACTTTGAAAGCCTTCATATTCCTAGAATTCCAAAGACAGAAGTAATATTACTATAAACTTAGTTATTTTAAGAATCCAAGTTTTTACTTCAGACTATTATTGTACAGTCTATAGTTAGATTTGAAAATTATTCTACATTACTGCTGTACTCTACTGTATGGAATTATTCTTTGAAGATTTATGATTCCTTTACTTAATATAATGTTTTCTACATAGACGTTAACAATACTCATACATCTAGAAAGGAGCTTATTCTAAGTACAATCCCAGATTTTTTATATTTATTCGTATTCTACGTTCTCGTCTTTACACATACAGAAATTGAATTGCAAAACAGTGAGATTATCTTTTAGTATATTTTCCTAGCGAAGTATCAGCGCACAGGAACAGGCGTTTCAGTATATTAAGAATAAAATTCGGTATAATGTAAAAATTCTTATAGTAACAGAGAATTATGCATGTATGAGACATTATGATATAATATGAGCTCACGAAGGTATACTAAGCATTTCTTTTTAGGTAATCTTAGCCTCACATTTGTTTTAACGGTCTAAGCTCATTCTTCAAGCTTTCACCCGAAGGGTAATGGATTACAGGGCATCTATATTTGTTTTTCTGTCACCTTATACGGGTTGAACCAATTGCTTTTAGATAAACTAGGGCTGACATTTATTCTTAACTAGTCGATTCGCCCCGGCTTCACCCGGGTGCAATTTACTATGTATAATACTTTGATTTATCAAAAAACATTATGTATATACATATGTTAATCAGAGTTTTTAACTATCTGCGTTACAAATTTCATTGAAATCCGTATAGCTGTTGTCGCGTGATTCAGTAACAAGCATTCAAACATACAAATTTTCACATTTATAAAATAATTTATATATTTATATTACTATGTATAATTCTTAGATTTATCAAAACACATTATATTCACCTATTTAAATTACACATATGGGTATAGTCTATCATTTTCTACAATGCATCATTACACTATAAGAAATAACAAAAAATCTAATGCATAATTTCTTTGCGCGATTGTTGATATAATGTCTTTGGTAATACTAAAATATCTTGTTGTTCAGTTATATGATACAGATAAGGTATTAAACACTTTAGAAACCTCGTATAAGTAATATTTTTAGAAGAACCTTTCATATTTATTTCATCTTGTACACATTAGGTGCACTTGTACAATCGATGTACATACATTAGGGCTACGGTCCATTAAGCGTTCTAGTTCACGCCGTTGATCCCATAAATATAACAGTAGCTTACGTGTGCGTTATGAACAGTTTTTTTTATAAACAATCTACTTAGTGAGAAGGTACAATGCTTTCTTGATAATAAACATGTTTCGAGGTGATGATGTTTGCCTAGTTTAAAATCCATTAAGGACTTAAAATTTCACTCAAATTCGTGATAACGTATTTTAATTTGTTTTATTTTCGTTGTAAATTACTGTAATTTGTATGCAAAAAAGTTATTTATCTATCTATCTTAATACACGCCTTAGAGCATCATGCATCCTCAAAATATAGTTCAGTTGTCTAACAAATGAATGCTTTGATTTACCAAATGTAAAAACAAAGCGATTCTCCTCTAATTAATTATCATACGTGTCGGGAAGTCAACCTCTGTTGCTCACGCAATCAAAAAACTTAAGAAACCATTAAGCCTATAATTGCCTAATAAAGGAAGACTTCTTGCCTAATAAAAATAACTGATATAAATTAGACTTGATAGTAAGAAGACACACTCGTACGATTATGGTACTCCAGCGTTCTCGTGCTCATAAATTAATAACAATTTCATCCTTCATCGTCAATTTTCATATTAACTGTTTATTCTTAGACCAGCCTTTGTATCTTGTTTCTAACTGCATATGTTATACGATGTTCGAGTTTTTCTATTATAATAAGAAATCGTGAGAAACCAAGGTTATACGTAATTAACAAAAAATATATTCAATGGCATTACAATATTTTGAAGTAAATGGAAAAAGATGGCGTCTAGGTAAATTGCTTGGTATGTAATTAAAAATTAAGTTCTTTTATATTAGATCTTTAGGACCCCAGTTTCGCATGATTATTTAGTAAGCAAATATTAACAACGTTATTGTTTTTTACTATGTAAAAGTAGTTGATAATAGCTTTAATCTAGATGTCATAAGAAGAATACCAGCGTTGCTTGGGCTTGTTATCCCGGTAACGTAAAAGTCACCTTCACTACTTGAGTAACCATTGCACCAGTTACTAAAAAGTTAATTTAGGTTATATTAAGACCCAAAACATAACTGTTACCATCCTGTGTTTGATCTATTATATAAATTAGGTCTATGTTACATTTTTTTTACTAAATAGTTTTCCTGTATTTGTTAGAAAATGTATCCAAAAACATTTGTGAATTTAGTTAAAAATTAAATGTTTGGAAACTTTGCAACAAGTGTTAATAGTGCAAATGTTCTTCGCGCCCTCAAATCTGATGCACGTTTACGTGTTTGCGTTGGCGATGGCCGAGGATAGATTACTTACAAAGCACCTACACCAACACCCAATATGTAGATACCTATTTTTTATCACCTTCAAGCCAAGGAGTTATTTTAACGATAAATGTTTTGCAAATAATTATCGTATCTTATGTTGCGTGACGTATAAAATGCGAAACTTGTGACCTGATTTTCAGTGTTTGTCGATCAGAGCTGACTCACGACGAAAACAATGCTCTCGTGTCCCAGTCGTTTGCAAATAAGTCATTGTCCTCGCGGTTTGGGCATCCATCCATAATGTATGAGTCGCCGTAAAATAATAAGTGACGTGAAGGATCGATTCCTCTATTTTTATTATAGAACAAAATCACAAAAAAATTTACAATTTCCCTTGTCTAGTGAGATTTGTAAATTCTGTAAAATGAAACGGAACATAAGAATTCAGTAGAGATGCACCTTCGATATATTTTTTCTACAGCTTACTAATTAATAATTTTAAATTATACATTTATGGTTTTATTAAAAAATAAACCTTATCTCAAAACTATGGTTTAAACTTGGTTTAACGATGCTTCATTAAAAATGTCGAACAAAAGTGGTAACCTCAAAACCATGGTTAAGGTTTTTATAATTTTCCTTTGACCTATGCATAGATATCATAATATTATTTCATTTTTTAAATAATTCGTAAATATTATCATCAAAAAAATATGTGTTTAATTTATTTATTAAAATAATGTGGTTAATTTCACATTAACATCAGGCACCACAAACTGTTACATCAACTTTTGTATAAGACTATCGTGGTTTTCTATTTATCGTGTTGTAAAACAAAACCGCGATAATTGTTTTCTATATAATATACATTGCATCTGTATTTATTCAGTGTATTTTGTATATGGTGGCGATGTGATTGAGGTTCAATGGCATTGCAGGTAAGATCTAATGTGATATCAACGTTTTTTGTTTGAGTTGAATATCATATACATGAAATTATAATAATTTTATAGCTTTATATGTATGTTTTATTTCACAAAAACTTTATGATTTCTTTCTAATTATCAAAATAATTTATAAGTACTTCTTTTTGTGAACACGTAGCTTTTGTTATAATGGTTTCAAAAGTTGCACAACCGTTAGATAATAAAATAGTTTTTAATAAAGCTTGTAAAGTAAAATCTAACTTAACAGTAAACAAAAATAAGGAAATACAGAATTTTTGCTCAACAACAGTTAAAAAAAGGTTTTTCTAAATACAATGAATAGTTATTGTTTGTTATACAAAGACGTATAAAAACAGTTCGTACATATTCACAATATAATTACTCGTAACTAGCAACCGCTACGAGAGGAATTGATTGCTAATGTTTATGTATTTGTGTTCGAATACCATTGATGGTTGAGACGATACAAATCATGTCAAAATATTGAAAAGCCATTTGGCAAGAGCTCTAAAGTACCTATTTGCTTCCTATGTTATAATTTTGTCATTTGTTGAACTGCGTATTCATTTTACTGATTTTTAATTTCGTTTAGTTTCCTCTGAGCTTGAGTTGTTTAGAGTGAGTGAGACACCTTTCTATTTTTTTTAATTATCGGTATGATATAACATAAACGTTTCTGTAGTATAAAACAAAAAATCTTATGTAAATTTGATTCTTGTGATGTATATATTTTCTGACATACTGTGTTACAATTTTAAATGATACAATGTAATGTCGTGTGCAACTGTGCATACTTCTGGCCCCCAGAGGACTAACAGGTCAATAAGTATGTTAATATAGTTTACACAGACACTTAAGCCAATCAAGGTCGTTACTAATTTAATCAAATGCATCGACTATTCGACTTACATAACAAAAGCTCTGTTACGCCGATACTAGTTGAATACTCAATTCAGCCATTATGTCTATCTACTACGTAGAGCCACTCCCTTACATTGTATAGCCAACTACGATGCTCTATGATAAATAAATTGGTCCCTTTTAAAGACAAGTCAATAAAAGCCTTTTTCGAGCGGAAACGGAATTCCTGCAACATATCATGCCTTTAAAATGGAAGTACGGACACGCGGAAGAATAACGAGGATTTAAGTTGAAGTGCGTACAATCTTTCCAAGGCTACGGCGGAATCGTGTGTAATAAATGCAAATACTACGGTAGAAGGAGGTTTATTAACATACAATTAATAGGATTGAATTGTACCAATAAGCGACCATCAAGATCTGTTAGTTTTTTGACGTTACAGAGACACTGGCACCTTGACATAGGTGTTTAAAATAAAATAGTAAAGGCAAACGGACTTTATCTGTCAATAAAATCAAAAATATTTATTTTTTTAAAGCGTTTATGGTTTCAAAATATGAAACATGTAATTTTTAATTTGTAATAAATTTATAAAAAATGCCGTACCGACATAATTGTATTATAATCATGTGGTAAAGTGAACGAGTATTTGCTTTTTAATTTAAAATGTAAAAAGTTAGTATTTCAACTATCTTTTATTCCAGTCAAAATGTTTAAAATCCAATCAAAACAATATCAATAATGGAAAATGACCCTAACAAAAAAGAATCGAAGGGGAAGAGGCTACTGAAGAAAGCGATACGTCGGAATAGTAAATCTAGCAACAGCAGTCAAAATTCATCCCTCAGTCAGAGTATTGGAGTGTCGCGGTCGAAAAGCTTCGAAAATAAACGCCTGTCTGTCGAAATAAACGACAGCACTCCGCTGCCAACGCCGGATGGAAACACTGACAATGCTCCCGGACTTAAAATAGAAGACAAGGCGCATCGAGTTCAGAACAACTCCAATAATATAAAATCTAAAAAGATTGTTGATATCAATGAAACGTTTAACACCATACACGAGGAGGGTACCGCCAGCACGATTGTCGTACCCAAGGATGTAGTAGTGTCTCCTAAGTTGGAAGGAGGACCCTCTGAATTAGGAAGTAGCAAAAAAGTTTTAAAACGGGTCTGTTTAAATGTCACACTATCGTGTCTTATTTTCTTTAAAGATGAATCTTAGCGTCTGTTTTGGGAGATCTTAACTAATGATTTTAATATATATCGTGCATCCAGTTCTCAGCCATTTTTGTAGAGCAACACAATAATGCGCAATTTATTGAATATTAGTAATGTGTGGATTCATTATAATTTTATCAACATAGTACATAGTAACAAATGTGTTGTTTCTTTGTCCTCGGTTGACTCAGTAAACATTTGTTTGAAAGATAAATATGTTATTTTCAGAAATTGGAAGAGGAAAGCGGGGCGGGGACGAGCGGAGCCAGCACAGGCGCATCAGACACTGACGCGGATGACAAAGATCAGAAAGACAAAAAGAAAAAGAACAGATGCGCCGTTTGCCGCAAGAAGGTTGGGCTCACAGGTAAATGTCAATGTCTATTACTTAAATAAAATGAATCTATTGCACTATGTTACAGCCATTTCTTGGTATCAAATTCAATGGAAAATGGCAGGGCATTCATTAGAATTTGATATTATTTCGACTTACAAAAATGTCAATTTTATAAAATTTCAAAACTAAAGTCTGAAACTGTTTTATCTCGTGGCTTTTTTACACACACAGCACAAATAAAACGTAGTGCTTTGTCGTATGTTTAAAAAGCAAATATTATATTAATGTTATTGTTTAAATATCACGTTCAACCCAATTATCTATACATAACGATAAGCAAATTACTTTTAAATGGCGTCGAATACGTTATATTGTGTGATGACGAAACCTATCGATACAATTTATTTCATGATGTTGGAAATTATAATTTTTTGGACACTTGGGCATTGCTTGCACTTGTGGAGATAGTTTTTAATATTTATTGATTAATTGATGAATGACATCTGCATGTGATCAACTTCGTTTCGTACAGTTTATTTTAGTAAATATTAATACTTTTGATTTACAAATGAAGTCAATAAATCAGTATACTCTAAATTCGAAAATAAAAACTTTAGCTGATCATTAAGCTGGAATGTTTGAATGGAAACCTTTAGTTTAAAATAGAAATAGTTTTTATGCAACACGACATTTAAATTCATTCTTTCAATAATCGAATATTTCGTATAGTTTGTATATTTTGAGGTCTTATTATTTTACCCCTTTAAAAATAAACGCGACCCCTCAAGGAGTCGATACGATGGGGGTAGGGGTTCAGTAAAACATTAAATATGAAGTGATCTTTCATCTGACCGTCGTTGTCACTCTGATAGTATTATTATAAGGTATATATATAAGGAACCTGCAAAAAGTAACTTTAATTACTCTAAATGTATTGTTGTTTAATCTTATCAATTTAGTATAAGCAATTATGATTCGCGTGTGGCATGAACAGTGTGAGTTTACATGCGAGCTATAAGGGCGCGCCCGTGGCTAGTAGGATAAAAATATTCATTCGACTGCGAGAATTAATTTTTCCTTTGTAATTATGTTTCTTATATGCAATTTCAATGTATCTTCGATCGTGATTGTGCATTTAAAATAATGATCTCTATACCCGACTAATGTACAATGTTCAATGTTATTTTAGAAACATTGTATATTTTTGAAATTATGAAATAGGAAATCACTCGCGTATAGATTTAGTCGTATTTTCCGACTATTATAGGTCAGTATTATCAGTGAGTATATCCTTCTAGAGTTTCCATACCTAATGATGACCACCTGAATCAAATTCACCTAAACCAAAATGTGAATAGTCCGGTTTTTCATGATTGTTAAGTATTTTTCAGTGTGAATTGTAGTCAGTTTCTGGATAATTAAACCAGAGTATCCAAATATAATTGACTTATTTATGTTATGTCTCGTACGTCTGACCAGATCCCATGCTTTTCGTTATTCCGTTAATTTAAATCATTTTTGCAAAGCCAAACTACAAAGCTTGAGAGACTAAAAAAGTTTAATATAGTGAACGTAAGCTCGCAGAAAATAATCTGTTCAAAAATAAATTTTTAAGACCGTTAAGAAATCCTTAAAACCGTCTGTGAAGCAGTCTTAAAATAATAGAAACAACTTAAATTTTTTTTATTATTTTTTTTTTTGGTAATTTCGATGTACTGACTATGGATTCCGTTTGATTTGTTATACAGCGGAAACAATGTTTTTAGACATACGTTGTGACGACGAGGCTGTGACTGCAGTTCTGTAAGTAATGTAAAACGTGATTTAACAATAAAATATTATTTTTATTTGTTTCCAGGGTTCGAGTGCCGTTGCGGGGGTCTATTTTGTGCGGTGCATCGATACAGCGACAAGCACGAGTGCTCCTTCGACTACCGGGAGCTTGGCGCGCAGGAGATCCGCCGCAACAACCCCGTCGTCGTCTCACAGAAGATACACAAGATATGAGCCGATACCCCCCCGCCGCCGCCATCCGCGCCGCCGCCCCGGTGAGAGACCGTCAGCGCTGACTCCCCGTGTAAATACTGCGACCTCCTCCACCCCCACACCCGATACGATATCGCGCGGTTAGTTATGCGTATGCATATGGACATTAGTGAAGACGTAATTGAACGTGCGATATTACAGTTGTTACTATACAAGTTGATCAATCGAAATAAACATTTTACGTTAAAACAATAAAATTGCTAACATTTAATAGTTTTTGTGTCTATATTGAATGATTAATATGAATGATACGTAGATATTGCAGTTTTACAATACTGTTAGGTTTCAGTATATGGATTAGCTACAGTTTGCTTGTGGCTCTACAATAAATATCTAATACATGTGTAAATATCACACATTTGCAAAGAACGTTTAGACGACGACTGCGCGCACAGTCGAGAACTGACTGACCATAGTTTTGTCAAAAATTGCAAGTCTATGTATCATTTGAAAGAATTTCTAGTTTTGAGGTTATTATTGACAGTTATACGCTGACGGCCTCTTGCTAACTCCATTAAACACACGATCGAGTCTTTGCCTTGGTTTTTGTATATTTACCGGTGACACTTATCGTTCGCCATTTAACTAGTTTCTCTTTGAGTCACATAAGTTAAGGAGGCGAAGGCTCGATCTGTTTTATGTTAGATTAATTTGTGGTGAGAATTTTGCTTTTAATAGGAGATTGGGCAATTGTTGCGTCACTTCGGAAATTCCAGGGGTAGCTGACGAATAAAGAGGCTAGTTTTGGTAGTCGGTAGAACATAGACATAGACAGTAACTTTGTAAACTGTTACTAATGTCGTTTCTAATTTAGTTGGGATATTTGCCATGTTGTTTGGCATTTGTATGTTACAATTGTCAAAAAAATGGTAAAAATCTCAATGTAATTTATTAAGTCGTATAATTACTTTCTCGGTAATTATTCTAAATCAGTTAGAACCCAATTTGTCACTAAATTTGTCAAAAATTCAACAATAATGTTTTCAGCGACTGGTCAGGACTAGAAACATTTTGCCCAATCTCGTAATATTATTAAATTTGTAGATAACGTTCGTTTTGGGTAGGAATTTCATATTAATTTTCGATTATAATAAGTAGAGTTCTCTGAATATGTCCATTCACCTCCATTGTAAATATTAGATGTAATTAATTATAGAAAAATAAATCCTATATATTGTAAAAAAGTAAAACTCCAAAAAAAG
Organism: Neptis clinioides; assembly: GCA_027564055.1. Lineage (NCBI taxonomy): Eukaryota > Metazoa > Arthropoda > Insecta > Lepidoptera > Nymphalidae > Neptis > Neptis clinioides. The sequence continues at coordinate 1,749,028 of JAOPUB010000013.1, forward strand.
CTAGATTGTTACGATTCCGGGAGCATAACAGCATCGAGTCGACAATCAACGCTGAGCTCAAGGCGAGAGTAGTTGTAAATTGTACAGATGTTTCTCAGTTGACGCGCGACGCCGGATAGACAGACATGTTCAAATAAATTGTTAGTACTTTGATTTCGGTTTGGTAAGGTTAGCGAGTTGTGTGTGAGCGCTAAGGCGAAAGGTGTGAAAATTTAAAATAACCTATTATACATTGATAAGTAGTGACACTTTATATTATTACACATTATATAAGTAGGAAAGAATTATTTAGCTTTTCGTTTAATCACAATATTATTCAAAATTGTAAGTTGTATTATGTAGCCGGTGCGCAAAGCCGCGGTCCACGCAGAGTGCAGACTAACGGATTGCTCGAGCATTATTAATTTGATGACTTTTGTTGTATATTTTGTTAGGTCATTGATTAATTTTGGTCTTTGCTTCAACATTATCGGATAAAGATGTTAATATTGAATCATTTTTCTTCTATCTTGCTGTTTTAATTTAGTTATTCTTCTATTAAAGTCATTAAATTTCCAAGAACGTGCTATTGTTTTCTTATTCTCTCATCGATACCCATACATTATTTTGAAGTTAGCTCAGAAGGGAAGCGAAAACCTAAGGTCAAAGATACAATAAATTTCAAATTTATAACCTGAAATACTAATTAAATTTAATTTTAAAAATACTTATTAGATTGTTATTTCTAATAGACAAATGATTTAGACTGACTGAATTGAATATTACCATTATTTATTTTAAAAAAGCATTCAAATTGGTTTTAAAGTGTGATTTGGACAGTACCATCTCTTGAAGCATAATCAGACCTTATGATGATAAATGAGAAGTGTTGGCAACAACATGTGAGGATTAAAGATCATGGGTCAGTACGATACAACAATCACCATTGAATAGATGTTAGGTATAAACCATATTGATTAGATTATACATCAGAACAACCCTATTTAGTTATTAACCAATTTTATTACAACAATCATTTATATATTTATAATAAAATATTTTTAACAAAAAATTGAACCGACTTACAACATAAGAAAACGAACTAAAAAGCAAAAAATAAACAACCAAAGTTATTTAGAAGTCGATGCCAGCCACGGGATTATCTGTATACATCACAGAAATGTGTGACGAAATATTACAGTAGATAGTTCAATCCACGACGCGAGTTTCGTATTGGATTGAACCGACCCGCCTGCGCTTCGCTTCAGGTGTTTAAGGTAAAAAAGATGAGTGTAGCGCAATCGAACAAACGAGCTCATCCTTGTATCCCACTGAAACTACCTTTTTCTGGTGTTAGTAGTTATGTGATAATTAAGATTACAATATGCGTGTAAAATTTCGTTTCGATCTTTTAATATATGTGATACCCTTGTATCCCCACAGGAACTGTACTTTTTTCTGGGATAAAAAGTATGTTGTGTGATAAATTCAGATTATAATTTATGTGTGAACAAAATTTCGTTCCGATCTATTAAGGTATGTCAATAAAATCTTTCTATCCCATTATAACCATTTTTTTATATCCTATTTTCTAAGTCAGCCTTTATAGCATGTTTGCCAAATTTCATGAAAATCGGTCCAGCCGTTTCAGCGTGATGCGCGTACAAAAAGACAAACAAAAATTTTTTTGGCCTATAATATCCCCCTGCATTAAAATTTCATGAGAGATGTTTGTGATAAAAGAAAAAACTAAATATATAAAAATATTTATTTGATAAAAAATATTACAAAAATTACAATTTAACCTTGGAAATACATAAAATATTTTAAATAAGTTCCGATCCTTATGTATAAATATTTTTCTTATAACAATGTCATTTTAAAGAAAAAACCGAATACATAATTCGTCAATTTATCAAGAACTCGTATGCTAAGTACAAATTATTTTTATCACAGTGCCCTTAACTATTTTTATAACGACTAAGTAATTAAATAACAAACAGTTGCGGTCAGTCAACTCTATAAACCAAAGTCAACAATATTGTCATAATTATATTTACGTATAAAATAATATTTGTACAATATTTACGTACTTTAGAAGATTTATTGGATAAGAAAGAAAAAGTAGTAAATAAAACAAAGTATCGCAATAACTTTCGGGAATGTGAAAAATGACTAGCTTAACTAATGGAGATAAAGAAAGTTTGAATGATAAGAAAGATAAATGGCACTAATCAATATTTAAATATATACTTAATAAATTTCTACTCATTTAACAGTTTAGGCTGAACATCACAACCATACAAAATATCGTAATTTGTGACTATATAAAATTCTAAATGGTAAAATTGTTGTACTTGTATACATACAAGGCGCCTCATACACCGATAGTGAAGGAAAGGGATGAAATCTTATTTTTTATTAAGTACTACTTCTATTTGTACTCTAGCTCCAATTGTCCAAAATTACTTTAAAAAAATGACATTGTGCTCTGGGAAATGGAATAAACATTTGAGAAAAGATAATTTTGTTGGTGTATGTGACACCT
>JAOPUB010000013.1:1751654-1761709 GCA_027564055.1 Neptis clinioides
GTATTTTATCAATATTACATTCGAATTATTCTTTATTAGGTCTTTATTAGATTGATGATGATAGATGAAGTATTCTGGTATAATTGAACTACAAACGCAAGCCCTCGGGGTATTCAATGAATATGTTCAAAATTGAGAACGCCAATTGAATGAAATACAATATGTCGTCGTAACGATACTTATTGTAGTGTATAACTATCTAATTTTGAAAATGAATTCATATTAATATAGCTCTCGCCACGTAAATATGAGTTTGACCTTGATTGCACATAAGTCATTGTTAGAAGGACGCGGGCCACAACACTGCGTGACACGCGATTGGTTCTGCTACTTGTCAAAGTAGTAAACATTATGTATGTAACAGCCAATGCAGTCAGACAGTACACTTAGAATGCGCAATGTTCCCCAACTACGCGCAATGTTTTTCTCAGCGGAAACTTATGTGCGATTGCTATACATTTCAGTCAATATTCAACATACATGTATTGCCATCTATTGAGAAGATTTTGATATTGATTACAGGTCAATAGTTTGTATAATATAATTTTTAATTATTTTCGACTAGCTAACGCTCGCGGCTTCGCCCGCGTTGATTTGGTACAAAAGTAGTCGTAGAGTTGCAGCTAATTCCTGAGTTATTGAATACTTTCCGTTATATTACCTTTGAATTGGGCCAAGGTGAGTCCAAATAACAAAACTCAACAAATTAACAGCAATAGTAACTAAGCAATGAGAACGGAAATACGTAGCCTATACAGGACAGCACTCATACTGAGAAGAATAAAAGTTCATGTCGATGATTCATCTCCCATCACTTAAAAGGTCGGTATAATAACCCAAGGAATGTCAGTTTGACACATGTCAAATACGCAGAGAACAAGCTAGATCTTTTACGTAGTATAGGTAAAATGAAACATACAAAAGTTGTAATAATCATAATCATGAGGATATTTAGTAGAGAATATATAGTATACTTTACAAACACATGAATAATGGGGATTCATTGGATTAAGTCGGATTCCAAAAACATGTATATTGAATAATTAAAATATAGATTTATTTACATATGTCGAATCGATTCATTGTTTATAAGCTGTGGAATATTAATGCTCGCTTGATACGTCCACAGAATGTTTATAATTATTGTTTAAAAATATGTAAGGACTAAAATATAAAGAAACTGAAACATTTCCCGCTATTATTTTCTTGTTAACTGTTGTTTTATTATTAAAGGTGCAATATATATTATAATGTCAAATTCAATATCTAATAACGTGTTTTTGAACGATACTTATAAAACTAAATGTTTGGCTAACCTCTATTCCGCGGGCAGATTGGCAGTATGGTTTCCGTTTTTGATAGACTTTTGTTTATTTTTTTTTTGTCAATATCTGTTTACTTTCTAAAGTTTTCTTAGATTATAATACCCATCTGTTAAAAACTCAATTGACAATGTTTATTTTTATAATTCACTTTTATCAAGTTTAAAGTTTTATTTAACAGGAAATAGTTTGTGACGGAGTTTTGCGCCATCACAGTGTTGCCAATCTTCAAATATCGGCTGAACAGTGGGATTGGATCGATGTTCGGGCCTTTATTGCGAAGAAGCATTATTCAGGGTTCTGCATCGCGAACTTGGAATTGTCTTACTAATTTTACTCAACTGCTTTGGTGTAAACTGAAATATTTACGTGAACTAAGGGTAAGTGTAAATAGAATATTCGATGTTTACTCTGGCGTATGTAGGACTTCCTCAACCGTAGAAAGAACATGGCGTCAGCATGTAAATAACTTCTAGTGACATCTAGTTTAGTGGCATGAGATTTTTTGATATCTATTTATTTCTAGAAATCATTTTGATCAACAGCTGTTTATCCAAGTTTAACAGTTAGTGAAAAGTGCATTTTTTTATTATTACGTACTCTACGAGTAATAAACTTACAGCTGGAGAGCTACTTTACAGTGCATTTAATTATTATTGATAGAAAAGAGATTTTGAATATTACGCTTACTATTGATGAATCGGGATGTTTTTTGCTTTAATATTGGGACTAGTTTCTTATGTTACACTATCAAAAGAAGCAGTTACTAAAAAATATTATTTATTGTGTTTTAGTATATAATTAAAGTAAACAGAAGTTAATAAAAACTATCTTACAAGTATCGCTTCAATCCTGTTAGCAAACTAAGATCTTGGGAGTATCTAAGGTAAGGAGGAATGTTAAGGGGAGGGGAAATTTTTTAATAATATTGCAGATACTATTTACTATTGATAACTAAATTCTAAAAACCACTAGTCAATTGTTACTTTCATGATATATTTTCAGACTATTTATAAGAAACTTTATGTTTGTGTATCCACTTTAAATATTTGTGAATACAATTATGAGCTACTAGCAAAGATCTAATATGACGCATGTGGGTTATTAGTATATAACACCAATGTTGTGACCAAATACTTGTGGTCTAAAAAGTTTCATGTTTTTCAGCTTTTACTGCTTGGATACGAGTTTTGGTATCCTTTTAATGGTAAGTGGAAGTACCTCCAGTACTTTCCTATTTGTTTATATCTGACTGAACATTGTTGTAATAGACGAGAACAACTGTATATATGCATGAGTTGTAGAATAGCATGGCTTAACAACAATCATCTTTTACATAATGCAAATTCATTGGATAATCTTCCAAGCATTACTTCATATTTCTGTTTATATATTTTGTGCGAGTAGAACTGTTAGTCGTAAGGGTTATCATTTCTTGATCTTGTCATATCATATTTGGTTTTGTATCAGAATCTTAGTTAATATAAATATGAATCAAATAGAATTGGTCCTTTGAGAAACCTCACAACTTGCATATTTAATAAAAGTGATTCAAAGAGAACTTCTGAATTACAAATAGCAATGTCCACATAACATTATGTTTGAGAAAAAAACGGTCCAACTGCATTGGCTATTACATCCGAGACATTTACTATTTTGACAAATATCAGATGCACGGCAACTGAAACTTTGCATTAGTACCAATCATGTGTGACGCACTGCTGTGACCCCTGCGTCCCTGTAAAAAGGCCCTAAATATGAGTTGTGCACAATCAAGGTCATCAGCATACTTACGTGGCGCAAACTAACTATTCAGCTATTTCAGTTTTTAATTGATTGAATGTGAAATTTCATAATAAATTATCAATGTAAATGGAAAACCTTAAAAACTTAATATTGTTAAAAATAATGGAAAATCCATAAAAAGCTGATCTTGACTTATATTGTTTTATCACAAAACAAATTCTCCAATTTAGAATGTTATTTAAAATTTATGATACTGTGTGTCATTTTTTTTATCTTCTGAGAAAAATTTGAACATACTTGACATTTTAAAAATCTATAACTTCAGTCAGACATGTTAAATTTCCTTACTGTAATATTTCATGAAATGATTTGAGTAACATACATAAAACTATGAATTATTTAGTTTAGAGAATTATTTATTAAAAATAATTGATTCATTTAAAATTGTATTCTACTATAATTATATTAATCAAATTAATTCTAAATTTAATAACTGTATGTAAAAAAAAATCTTACAATTAATAGATATTTATTAATTAAAGTTGTCTTTCTTATCTCTATATTTTAAGATGTGAAAGTGAACAAACAAAGGCAATTCCGTTAATATCCAAACATTGAATTAGCATTGTGTGAAAGTACTGTTTTGTAATGCAGATATTAATGAAAACAAAAGTGGTTTAGTTTTTGCTCATTATTTGAATTGCTTTTTTATTGACTGCTGTATATTAATGCAAAATTACAATAAATTAACTGCAAGGTTTACCATTAAAAATGAGATTGTTAATATAAATTATTGGAAATTAGTATAAAAAGAATTATTGTGATTCTATTACAATAAAAGTTATTTGAAATGTATACATACATGCAATATAAATTATAACATAGATTTCTTGAAAGATGTAATATTTGATTTGCTAATAATAGTATGTATAATACATGATGTCATATTTTAAATTAATGTATGTATTTGAAATTTTCATGTTTTAGTTTTTCAGTTTTGTATAGTTCTATTCTTTGAAATTAATTTCTTCTTATATCACATATTTACTCAGATCTTTACTGGTGTGTGTACTAAAAATTACTTCATTGCCATCGACAAAATTAAAACTGGTACAAATATCAATAACAAGGTCATTACAAGTCTGTTATATGGATGGAGTTTGTATGAATTAACTGCTTCATAATTTCACTGCCATTATTCAATACAATTGTTAACAATTTTAACAGTTGTGCATACTGGCTAACAACAAAACCATTTCATGGTGTACATTGCTACATGTATGTATTGTTGTATGTGCTATGATATTTAAATGTGTTTCCAGATGCCGCGAACTCGTAGGAAGCACTACGCGTCGCACTCGCGGTCTCGCTCTTACGAGGCGAAGCGTCGGCGTCTGGACGACACCACTAGGGAGGAGTCCTATCGGAAACGCAGCCGTAGCAGGGAACGTGAGAGGTAGGTTTGCACGCTTATAAGATATTACTTAATAACCAAACGGATTTAAATTATTTGACTTTGAGTTGGTGTTAATAAGCACTGCACATTTTAGTATCATACGACATGTTATTAATATATAACTAAACCCTAAAATTGTAATGTATTTGAGTTGTAACTGCATAAATATAGCCTTTATATCTACCTAAACCAAGGTCAATAAAGATACTGCAAATGAATAGAATATGCTAAATAAATTAGGCATCTGGAATATCAGACTTATGATGTAGATCAAGTAGTAAAGTTAACAACTCCATATATTTTTTTTAACAAGATTTCATTTCTGATCTTGTTTTTATTACTTGTATAGTTAATACAATTTTTATTGATAAGAGAGGTCGACAAGTATACTAATAATATAAAACGATTTCCTGCCATGTAGATATTTAAATATTTACGTATTACATATTTTCCTGTTACATATCTATCTAACGCCATAATTGCTTCCTCGAAACGAAAAATTACAAATATATCAACAAATTATTTGAAACGATAAATAATTGTATTCATTAGTTAACAGCATGGAACGAGGCCATTTTGTATTTATGCTAATATATGTTTTAGCGCCATCTAGTAACAACTTAGGAACTAAAGCAGCGATCTTAATATAACAGAACGGATGAAATACTTTTGCTACTGTACAATAGATGGCGTTTTTGTCTTTAATTAGGAATACCTATATTTTTACTTTTTAATGTAGTTATTTATTTATAAAAAAATTGATAATATTATAATATATTTTAAAATTCTATTTTAAATAATAACTAAATCAGTCGTAATGTAAATTCGATATTTTCCTCATTACAATATAACCACGTAAACAAGTGGTATTTTGCTGGGGAATTTTGTAATCACGAGGAACCTGAAGCATAATTTTGTCCATGTAATGGAAGTATAAATTTACAGTTGGAGTAACCGCGGGGGCAAAAGTCATTCAGCTAAGATTAGAGTCGTGCCGCTTGAATCATACAACTTAACAGTTCCTTCCCTGTTTACAAGGTTTTACATTATACGGGTAATTTAAATTTAGCGCTGATTTAAGTAATCACTTTAGCGCTTTTTACAATCATATGATGAATATAGATGGCGTTACTTGATTAGGGATATTTAGTTAAAAGCTCTATGTGCTTGTTAATACAACACTACAAGTGGGTCAGTCATATTTGAGAGTTTGTTGAATAATTAACATTTTGGAAATCAAAACAGATGCGTAGACGTCTGACAGTGGTTCTAATGATGGCTATAAAATCTCTTTTCAGAATCACATTACCAAACTAAAAATACGACGTGTGTTAAATTCAAACATAAAAATGTTAAGTCTCTTCGTAATTGCAGACGATACAATATTTATGGAAGTTGTTTAAGAGTGGCCCGATTTTCCATACAAACTGACTGATACTTATTTTATAATTATCAAAATCGTTATAATACAACAAGTACCAAATAAAAAATCTGCAATTAATGTAACTGTACGACCATGTTTTTAATAATAATACGAAGATAATTTTATTATCAACTTAAAGGCTCAGTTTCTATTTTATTGTTATTCGTACCTTGATACATTTTATATTGAAAGTCTGCCTTAATATGTCATCCGGTTTCACTTTTCAGAATATTTGGAGAAAACATTTTATGTGCAATCAGTGCAGTCGAGATATCTTTACGATCATGACGGTTCAAGTTTAAAACAGTAAAAAACAGTGGACTATTCATATATATATTTTGAGTATTTTCGTAATGATTCCCGAAAAAAATTAAATTACCTTTCTGGCTCTAGTGAGACTTTCTTTATATTTATAGCATGACGACATTAATGAATATCTTGTCCTTTCTTTTGAAATTGGTTTAATATTTCCAGAGAAAAACATTAACTTCATTTCAGTATCGTATAAATAAAATATAGCTCTCACAAAGTACATATCAATAAAAATAATTTTTACCTCTTGTGAAAAGCTTCCACAATTTAAAACTATAATAAATGACAAAATATATCTATCCTTCAGACGTTGGCATACAAAAATTACCGAGCCTGAGTGGTTATGGGCAATTAGCACATGAAGCTTTTATTTTATTACACAGAAAACACTATAAAATTTAACAATGCCCTCAAAGGGCTTTTAAAGTTTAAATTTATTTTTATCGTTTACATTTACCGGACTGTGGTTTATCAGAAACTTAACTTAATTGATTGTAAATCAAGATCTTTTACCTTCCTGAATTTTAACTAGGCGCGTGACACAATACATAATATGAGCAAATGTTTCCCTTTTGGTATGTAAGTTTTTTATTCTGACATTAAAACATAACTGAGTTGAAGAAAAATTATCAATAAATATAAGTCCCATAAATTATTGACATTTGAAATTACTCTCGTGCTCTTATCGACTTTTCTAATATAGTTTGGCTAAAAATCACCTAAATAACTACTAAAGGTTAACTAAACATGAGAGGGCGAGACTTGCCTGGCAGGAGAATAAAATCATGGTAGTTTTGGGCATTAGAAGTCGTGACTTAGAATGATAATCCGTTAATAATTTAAATGATCATTTTTTTAATGTGACGTCAAATGATTCACAATGTTCAACTTGTTTGAGAGAAGACCTATATTCGACATTGGATTAATACTAAAAATACAGAATATAGAGTTTAAGAAGTAGTAGTTTTCATCCTCCTTTTTTATAATCCTGTTTATTTTTTATTTATTTTTTTTTTGTTATTAACGAAAAACGATTATTTCTTTTTGCACATCTTATTTCGCAATTTTATTTGACTTGCAATTTTTATCAGGCTGTAAAACCCTCGAGCTAGATTTTTCTTGATATCATTTCCGAATATCATCGTGCTTTATCAAGAATTCACACCAAATTGAACTTGTTGGCTAGACTAAGTTTTTAATATCTAAAAAGATTCTTTATTTTTGTTTCTCTTCAGGCCTTCCTTTCAATTTTCATCAGCATCATCGACAATTTTTATTTGCCTTATATATGAATTAGTCTGCATATTAAGAGGCGTAGGTAATTTTTTAAGAACACGCCACTTGTTATACATATATGGCCAACTCGTAACTATGGCTTAGTCGTGTCGGAGTATAATTTAATATGGATAAATCAAACGTCCATCAACATGTAGCTATTACACATTTAAAACCCGGAATCGTTTAGGCTTGTATTACGTAATTTCGTGGTACTTTTTTATATTTGTAAAACGTAAACATCATATTTAACAATCGACCAATTAAATGGTTGATACAATCCAGATCAAAATGATTAATTAACTGTGTCGTAATTTGTTTATAATCTGTTTGATAGGATTGTCTCTAATAGTTTTGAGGCAAAAAGTGTTTCCTTACTTGTAAGGGACCACATTATGGAATACAAAGTAACAAAATTAAAAAGAACAAATCGTAGTAAATTTTAGATAACCTGTAAATAACAAGAATGTAAGACTGAAGTAATGTCCTTTTTTACCTAGATATTTTTTCTTGAATATTTTCAGTAAAGATGACCATATTTGATTTTAAATTTGGCTATATTAATTAATGGCTGTTGCATAGTGATAAACGTTGGTTTTGGCAGGTGTTGCATTGAATGACATATATAACGATTGGCTCTTAGCAATCTATTCGGAATTTTAATTTCTAGTCTTTCAAGAGCATTTCCACAATCAAAATTACCAATAAACAATTTATGCGAAAAAGACCTAGTATTATATTATTATAAGCTACATAATATAAAGTGTTTTAGAACTCTTTCAAATTTTTTAACATTAACATCAGAACAGATTCCAGACTACTACAAAATTCCAACTTTAATTACATAGCAAACATTTTCAAGAACAACTTCATTTGGTGACTAATAATTTAACCGTAAGCACCGATATCAATGTAATTCACCATACAATTAGCACTACAATACCAGACAGAACATTGTAGGTCGACATTCTGACAAAGGGCCGACAATAATTACGAGTGGCCCACAAATTTTGTACGTACGTGTCTCGGCATGTTTTCTTTAATCGCATATCGAGTGACTCAAGGATGCAGATTGCAGACGGACACGGGTAAACGCCTAACTGTAAATTATAACAATCACGCCACGGTCTGCATTTAAACGTATAATTCAAAAGACGTAATCACGTATTTCATTCTGCATGGACAGGATTTTACTGATTATATTTGCCGACGGTATACGTGCCGATATGTTTTAATTTTCATGTATTTCGCAACCATTGTATGCCAAGGACCGGCGGGAAGGTCAGACGCTAAAACGGTAATCTTTATGTTATCTCAGGACGAGTAATATTTGGTATTTTGCTAACTGGACTCACGTCACCGCTTCAGATCTTTTAGTAATAAATCCCTCTTACCATTTAAGCAAACTGGTATTAGCAATATCACGTAATAGAATCCATAACCTAGCCCGAAAGATATGTCCAAATTAATTGGCATGACCAATTTTTTTGCCCTATAAATATTTTTAATTGATTGCAATACACAGTATTATTACATTTACTTTCTGATTTCACAAAATATTAATACAAATAAAACGAAATTTCCTTTCCAACTTTCGATCGTTTTTATTGATATAATCAATTATGAATTACGTAATCTTATAAATGAAGCCGATTCAACTCCTTACATAGAGGGTGGTATGCAGGTTTTATCGAAGTGTTTAAGCACAGGTGACAAAATAATGGCGCGACGAGGCGCGGGCCCGGGCGGGGGAGGGGGTCTAGAGGCGTTGTTCTTGACACAGTAAAACTAGAAGTGCAGTAGGTGCAGCCGACCCACGCCGAGCTTTTTGCAAACTGCAAATACAACTATCCGCGACCTGACATCTGGGCTCTAGGCTTCGTTGTTGCAACATCGCTCTGAAGTCTGCTGTTGGTTAGTGTTGTCAGACTTTCTGCAAAGCTTATACCATTTCTTTCATAATGTGATGCCTTTGGAGGAGAATAATAATATTGAAGATATATAAAATTATTTCAGATATGAACCGGAATTACAAAAATTTAGAGAGAAACAAAAGTTAGATGCGGAATGTAAAATCTGTGATAACAAAATGTTATGGCTTGAGTACATAAATACAAAAGAGGAGATTACGAAGTATGAAAAAAAAGTCGCTGAAAATACTCTATTAGTAAGCAATTGTGAACAAGAAATAAAACCCTTTGTTGATAAGATAAAAAATATCTCAAAAAATATTGATAAGTTGGAAAATGAAAAAAGAAATATTGTAAGTAATATCTTTAGATATAAAATACTATTGATAATTTTAAGGTTTAATGTTTCGGTAAAACTCACGTTTGATTTAGTAATAAAGTACTATAGTTTTTACCGTATTCGGTGGGCTTCTTTATTGAGTGACGGTCAGAAAACCTGGTTTCCAAATCGGTGGCAGTTCCCACCCCCCGTCTCTATTGTAAGTTGGACGCTTATTGGTTTCGTTGACTTCCTTGATTTTTCGCGATATCAGCAGTTTCTCACGCGCCTG
>JAOPUB010000013.1:1776789-1791091 GCA_027564055.1 Neptis clinioides
CTGTAAAGAATTTTATAAAAGTATTAAATAAATATAAAAGCCATTAAACCGTGGATCGTTAGCTTTAATCTCATTATATATACATACGCCTAAAAAATACATCCATAAATATTACCAATGCATTATTTGCGTTTAGCTTCTTCCTGATTAGAGTTTGAATAACGCAATGTCGAGATGTATCCCAGGAAGTCCATTTATAGGTGCTATTTTGATAAATTGTTTAGATTGTGTTGGACTCGTGGCAGTCGGATCAGGTTTCTGTGGGAGTACCTTTTACGGCATAGGATTAGTTCTCCGTGGACATTGCTTGAATCATGGATACGCTTTGAAACATTTTAACTTATTACGTGTGCTTTTTTTGTTTCGAATTCAATTCTCTTTTCTATTTTGACGCGATAATTTTAGAGTCCATTTTAAGGTTTAAATTAATCTTATCCGACGGGTGAGCGTGACTAACATAATGAAGTGGACTCAAAGAATTTGGCTCATAACATAAATTTTTTGCGATTTCTTTACGCTATTGTTCCTTGTCTAAATCAAATTATAACGTCTCGAGTTGTAGATTTAATGTTTTGACAAAAAATTATAATTATAAAGTCCGTATATTATTATATACATTTTTGGTTTTCCTGTTTGTAACTTCGATAGAGTAAAATATTGTAAGATGTGGAATCAAAGTATTATATGTTAGATAATTATACAAGGTCTTTCTGCAAGATATTATTCATTCCATTTTCTATTAAATATGAGCTTAGATATTGTTATGTAGAGCGAGGCATTAAAGTTGTTTTTGTTCTTTTGAAGCTGTCAACTCGTAATTTCTTAACAACGAAAGACAAAGAGACGTGAAGCAATGGCTCGCTAGAGTGGCGACCGATTTTTCTTTCGTTAGTCTAGGCGGCCCAGTAATGAGCCATTTGGGTCATTGGACCTCGCCGTTTGTCGGCTCACTCGCCTCCGGTGCCATTATTTTTTTGCAAGCATCTTGCCACCGACTAAATAGTCAGACGCAGTCGAGAATACCGAGTTGTGTTGCGCTATTGATACAATCTTTGACTCCATTGTAAAAACATTAAGGTGTGCATAAATAATTCCACTCGGTGTTTTGGCGCAAGAAAAGCTAACGGAAAAGCGACTAACGGTCTGCAAAGAAGGTACTCACACTGAATCAGACTTCAACCGGGTCATCATAATTATTCGTTTTGCAAAATATTGCACAATGTTTATTTTGTAAAAATTTATAGAAGATTCGTTAAGACTAGTATTCCAACATGGAAGGTTCAGGGTTCAATTCCAAGTTATTTTTTAAAGTGTGTAAAAGTCTCACTTGGCTAACGTGGGTGACTAGCCTATTGACTATACCTTCTCAGCCTGACGGAGCTATTGTTTAATAGGACTAAACAATTAGCATCTATCGAAAAATATATTTATATCAATAAATATTAAAAATGTAGGCCAATGTAAGTATGTACGAAGTTATTTAAAGCTAAACCGCTTAGGGGTATAAAATCATGCAAGCGAATAATTATTGGCAGTGACACACATCACCGTTGGATAAGCAATAATATCGTTCTTGTATAGGCATGTTGCTTTGCACGTTTATAAATATTTACCATTTGATTTGTCATAGAATGTTAACTGAGGACGAGTCTCTTACTTCAAGAGCTTTTAGATAAATAATCAAACCATTTTATCCAATTAATTAATGTACATAATTTATTATTAAATAATTCATTGACTTATACTACAACATAATAATATTTTTAATTGTATTATTATGTAATTTTTGGTTTCGTGCTAAAGGTCAGCTAGAAGATCTTTTCAAGCCTCTTTGACAACTGATAATAGAGTTTTACAACTTCGCAATAGAGTATTTATATGGATGGATCTCCAAAATTTGAATAACTTGATGTTAGCAATAATTTTATCATAAATTTATATTATTTTTTATCTAATATTTCAAACTACTTAGGTATTACAAAGACCATTTAACTCGGTCACTCATTTTGAATCGTTTTATAATATTCTTTGTTTTTGAAAAATGCTACTTAGTACTTGCAAATATCAGTCCCTAACCATGTAAGATCTACCAAATCTATTAATGTTTTCACTATAACTATAATTCTATAATAATAATTTGATTTAACGTGATTTAAATTCTTTTGCTATTACATTACTAACCTCATCATTACGATTTAATTCATGACAATAATATATTAGATCACGTTATTTTGAGTTAAAAAGTTCACGTTATTTTGAAAGTTAAAAGTGTAATTGAGAAAAAATATCAGTTCCTAGCCATTTCAAAAATTCAAAAATAGCGCATCCAAGCACAAAGCCATGAAGCTGTAAATATAGGTAGTTGTAAACACGACTCAAACTGCGGCAGACATTTTTTTATAAGTGTAGTTGCCAAATTTGTTACGGAAAGTCGTGCTTTCCAGACAAACTGTCACTCCCTAGGTAAGTCGATTTATAGGTAGTTAATAAGTAATTGATCTTATTCCTTATTGTACATTTGAGTTTGGTCTGCCTTTTTCTCTTAACTGCCTACTTGGTTTTGATGTTCAGTTTAAATTATAGGTTACACTCGATTTTGTTTCGTTTCGTCAGTCCCTAGAACGTCAGGCCCTAGCCGTTTCCTGTAGAATATGGCGCTTAGAAAGAAAACAATATTGTTTATAATGTAATACAATAAATAAACTGAACCGGAAAAGAGGTGATTGAAAAAAAATATAAAAATTACGTTTCGTCAGCCCCTAGAACACTGATTTAAAAAATCACAAATTTCTACTGAAATATTAATTAAAGGTACTGTCCCTTATATATGCAGCAACATTTATGTTATGCCCACACCATGGAATATTAATTATATAATATATAGTTTATATATACATTATAATTTACTGATTATTGTATAAAAATACCACATATAAAATTAGGTCAAAATTTAACCAAATTTCAAAGAACCACCTATATAAATGTAAAATAAAAATAATGTATATTTTATATGATCAATTCCTCACTAGATTTCTACTTTATTATTTCATATTATAATATTTAACTAGTGTCAGTCACGTAATCTATATTTACGTCAGCTTAATCTATTTATTACTTTTTTAGTCTCTTTTCTGGGTCAACTAATTACTATAAAAGCTAAACAATTATATTAACAAATTATTAAAGTAATTTGCTAATGATGGATTAATTAAGTTAAATTTTAAGAATTCACGGATAACCGATATTTTTTTTCGTTGTAAATTAAAACTATAATTGTTAGCCCTGTATTAATACACTTGCTTAGGGGTGACCTTACAGCAATGCTGATACCTTGTGGCGAAGCTTTGCTGGTTAAATCAAAAAGTTAATGGTAAGGGATATACTGGTGGGATAATAAACGGAATAGTCAAATCCTGTATAGTATTGTGTTTTATCTCAAATGACTGCGATTTAACAAAAAGAAATTAACGTATATACGAATACAAGTAATGATCATTATCATGTGGTGCTTGCTGTTACTTTGTCTGTCATCATACTCTAACAAAAAACGCTTGCGATATGAATGTCTCATTCATTTACGATCGAGAACATGTTAATCGTTGACCGAATTAATTTAAAGCTCTGTTTCTCAGTAACAAAACGTAGGTAGTCATTATTTATGTCGCACTCTCGCGGGCTATCAATTTAATTTGTTTTGTGTATTAACTTTCAACTTTCACTCGATTTTAGGAACTTTGTACTTACCCACTTCGGTTCGTTTAGTCATGTTTTGTTTAGTTTATTAGTAAAACTTGAATCATTAAAGACATGAAAAGCAGAGTTATCTTATTTTTATATTGAAGAAGAAATTTATATTGTTGTTGTTATTTAATGACAATCAACCAAACATTAAAAATTCTGAATATCTATGGTGCGATACTTCATATATGAAAAATATTCATCTTATCTTATATCTGTAATTTACAGTTCTGATTACATGTATCTTTACCAATGCAAACGAAAACCCTGTGCTACCTGTGATATTATATATTTTAATCTATAATAATTACTTGTGATGCAGGAAAAATCAAAACCGATATAATTTCACGTGACGCATAATTTATCTAGATTACTTCTATAACATTTTGATAAGATAGAATTTAAAAATCAATTCTTTACTTTATTGATTGTTCTGCTTCTAAGTATTTTTTTTATCATTATCAATACATGCAGGAATGTTCTAAAAAGTAGGAAATACATTATTTTTTAACCAATTTCAGAGATAAGTTGTACAATTCTAAATATGTACCACCCTAGTAAATATCCTTATCCTTTAACATTAGAATTGATTATGAATATCGTATACGTACATAAAGTACAATCAAAACTCTTTGTATCATAATTTCTTAAAGGCTCTTACTATTAACTCGACGAATTTTTAAGTTAACATTGTATAGTTAAATAAGGGTACCGACAATTAAATGTACTTGGATTTCAATGATTAAATGTGTAAATATAATATGAAACGCAAGTATTCTTTATTGTTTTTTCCAGTGGCCCAGATGCATAATATTATATTTGTATTTAACATGCAGTTACGTTTCGAAACAGAATCGACCTTCAATGCCCGACTGGCATAATGATTAAATGATTTCTTTTTTAAATAAACTTTGCTTATTATAGAGTCGTAGCATTCTTATGAATTACACATGTGTTAATAGCATTGTTTTTTGTTACAGGTAAAAACGCATGAGTGCTAACAAAGAAATGTTATGGGTGAGGTTTTTGTCGAATTGACTAAGTCGCATTAAATAAATATAATTAAGCGTAATTTTTTCAAGGTACAGACGCTACAGAACTAGGAATTTTCAGATTTAGTTTTAACATCAGTACAGTTGCAAAGAAATTTCTACGTTATTTAAATATTATTAATTCTTATAGAGTAGGAGAGTTATTAGGGTGCGTTGGTTATGTGCGAGTAAACTGTAGAGTTGTAGAGGTAGAGCATAGGATGCAGACCGCACTCGAACTGGCTCACCGCGGCTTGCTGGCGAAGGTCAGTGCTCCTGCGATTCCGGCCGTAATGCTCCGCGATAGAGTCACTAGTGGCCAACCGCAAAAGAGAGGTGGTGGGGTCCTCGTGAGTGAGCGTGCGTTGCCTCCCTTCAGTCAGTTCAGTCGCAGCGGTGCACGCACACCGCACGCAGTTCTCGCGCGCGCAACGAGAAGGTATACACGGCCCGACAATACTGTCCCTAGTCTCATGCACTCGCTTCCGGTGGCTGCTCTCCTTCGATATAGATACGCCGCGTTGTAATCTTGATTTAATTCAGTGACTAAAGCTATCTTGTTAATTCGGGACGAACTCCACAAGTGGCAGCCACCAAATGTGCGTGTTTAAATCGTGATTGTCCTGGGTGGACCATCTAAAAGTGAAGTTGAATAGAAATGTGTTGAGTGATGAAATCAGAAATTGAAAATCTCGAAAAGAACCTTTAACGCCACAAAAATTATTTGATTTAATTCAATTAATTATGCTTGATTGTGTTATCTCACCAATAGAAACTAAACATTACTTATTTACTTTTGTCGGTGTATCCTTAATTGACTGATATTTATATTTCAACGCAAAAATGATCAAATCATCAATTTATAATCTTTGCTTAACTGAAAGTAGTAAAACTTCGAAGTGAAAAATTATCCTAGATTAAATGTTTTATTGAAATCTTCAACGTTCACATGCACCTGAACCGGGACAGGCGAGGATGTGTCGGTCGCGGGCCATATGGCAGCCCCACAACTGGCCATATTAGGGACGTCTCCATGGCGAAACTTGTTGCACTTATATGGCATAAATGCTCCACATTACAAATTAATACATTAGTGATGTCTATTATATACAAGAAAATCGTATTTTCGTTAAGTTAATAAATATTAAAAGCTTGTTCATATATTTTTTGTCACTCGCGTTCGATTATGCGTCAGTGACGTGATCGGCGGGATAACTGCGTAAGGTGGAATAACTGCATAAGAGATAAGCCTGCATTTTGCGAGCGCATTATGCAAGCTGAGTAAGAGCGGACGGACTGGGCGGTTCGTTGACCAGTGCGTTGTCCCGCCACGCCGCCGCCCACCGCGAAGGTCGCGACCCACACCCGGCAAGCCTAACACCATGCGAAAAGACCACCCTTACTTTTTCCGTTCTGTTCACGTTATACTATTTCATCGTTCAACACATTTATATTCAACTTCGTTACAGGTAGAGCCGATATGTGTTCAGTGAACTCGTTGCAAATATAAGTTACATTGTGAACGATATAAGTTATATAATCAATAAAGTGGAAATTTTGATCTCAAAATGGTGACTTCGAGAATACCGGCTTATTCTTTAAATTCGGAGTTCAACAGGGAGTTCAGAAGTTTCCGCATAACGCGAGCCACTCCAAGGTCTACGTTGTATGCGCCTGCCATTGTACCTATTCACGAATACCCGAGAGTCAGCGTGCACGAGAGAAGGGAGGCGCTTAAAGCTGCACTGGCGAAGGCATGGTCTTCGAAAAGCGGTGACAAAAAGAAACACGATACGTGGTCTGCTCCTAATGAACAAACCAGAACAGGCATTACTGCTGCGGACTTCGCTATCAAGACACAGTATAAAAATGGTATTAAAGGCGAGGAAGTGTCACGCGTTGCGCTCGTCAGACATGAATTTGAAAGCAAGGATGCAGAACGCGCACATAAGTTAGACAAAATCGACAGCAGCCAACCTGCTAGTTTTACTTACGGAAGGCTAAATGAAAACGGAGTAGATATTCAGGAGACTCTGAAAAAGAACTGTGATAGAGGATTACACAATAGCGATAAGAGCTATAACGAATATCCTAATAATGTTCCTAAATATAAGACTAGTTTTGAAAATAATTTTCTTAAACAGAACATGGATGAACGTTATAGCAAGAGAAACGGGTACGATGCAACGAAACGTCTCGATAGGGATATAAATTTAAATAATATCGAATACACTAGTCTGAATGGTGACTCCTATGATTCTTTAAAATATTCGCGAGTCGCGAACGGAATTGAATCAGTGCAATTTAAAAGTTACGGTAAAGCTGACACCGTTAAAAGTAAATTACTCAGCTCGGATAGTCCAAAAAGCGTGACGTCGTGCAACGGGGAGAAACTGAACGGTTATAGTGATGTGGAACGACGAGGCGGCAAGGAGCCACAGAGACCTCTTACCAGCGGCCCAAAGTCTGTCGTGGATCAGAGGTTGGCGGAAAGACTCGAAGTGAAGGTTGCCGAGTTGCCCGCCCTCTATCTCGGCGTCGACTCCTGGACGCCCAAATCTGCTGCTTTCCAGAAGAGTATGCGCGAACACGAGTGGAGCGTATCGTACGTACTTAACCTAATATATTTAAAACATACTAACAATCACATCGTCCCTTTCGAGTGTGCAGGAGCTTTATCTCATAAAATGTTCCTAGTAAATACCGTTCCGAGTCTCCGCTTGTTTGATAAAAAAACACGAAACTAAACCTGCTAGGGATCTTATTCCCGGGAATTCGAGTGCATCGACTCAGCTACTGGTTTAATGTGCATCGTAAGCATTAATACAATCACGACTCGCAAATCAACGCAACCTAATCACCTTCCTAATGAGCAGTAGTGTATTATATTATCGAGTGTTTACCTATAATATTTTTCTACATGAAAATTAAATAAAAAAATATTCTATAACTTGAATGCCAACTTAAATAATATTACTCTGACTTTTTTTTACTATATTATTTTTCATAGGTCAAAGTCAATTTTTAATCTTAAATATAATAGCACAAATTATTTATTTGCTATACGCCATAATTTTTGTAATATTTGTTTTAAAAATTTATTTAGATTTTCTGTTTACGACAAAGACCTTTTAATTACACCGAGACCCGTGGCAAATTTACTCGTTGAAATAGTATATTGTAAACGTTTAAATAATACAATTTCATTAATTTACATAAAAAATAATGTGACAATAAGAGTTCGATTTTATTTTAACTTGCCAAAAGTTTTTATAAAATTCGCTAAGTTTGCGGCTCAGCGTTACATGTCATTTCTCTTTCGCCCAAATTTGTTAGTTAAAGTATGCATCGATTTTTATCTATAATTATTAAAAAAGTAAAACGCGATGACAAAATTTCAACAATAACAATATTGAACTTTCATTGATTTTTCTTTATAAAAACTTTTAATAACTGCCACATACCTTAGTTATTTGTTTTATTTAAAGTTCTCTATGTATAAATGTGTTATATAAATAACCGAGTAAAACGTGAAAGACAATAATATAATAAAACATTCGCGCATACCCGTGGGCGCTCTTGTTGCTATAACTTATAAGATTCGTCTCGATAGCATTTTAGTGAATGTTTCAAGGTCCCGTCCTGGTTTGTTCGCTCGTAAAGGATTTGTCAACCTGGTTAGCATTATGACGTAATTTATTTTTGTATTTTATGTCTTTCCCTATCATTCAACAACTAGTTTCATGTGAAATCAAAAATATTCTTGTTTGTACATTTTTATGACTTTTTTTTATTATAATATAGTCATGGTATAAATACAAACATACCGTTTTTCGTAAATACGAAATATATTAGGAATAATAAATGTGAAAATTAAGTTTACGGATTGCAGAACGAACGAAGAGAAAGTGCTTTTATAAGTTTGTAGTAGATTTGCGGCTTTACGTGCTAAAACAGCGTATTTCATTACAAAAGATATATAATTTTTTAGCTTAGAAAAACTTGAGCCTTCATTACTTACAACGAACTTAAATATTCATTCCAATAACAGAATAGAATCTCATATCTAATTACTTTGTTTATGAAGCATAAAATAATTTACACGTAACGTTTGTTTAGTCGTTATCAGAGCCATATATTATTTTCAGTCTCAACTAACTTTCACCAATCATGATGAACGTGTTATTTACATGGTTTGTGTTTCCCTTGATATGCGAACACAATGTGCATCGCGTCGTCAATAACAACGGTGACATTAACGGTCAGTTCACGTACATCTGACAAATGTCAGAAGCTGTCCGTAGTTACGCAGTCTGATCAACTTTCACTGCAGACTGGTCCCGCGACCCGCAACCCGCTACGCGTGCGCCCTGTGCGCCCAGTGCGCCCGTTGCCCGCCAAGCCAGATCTGTTTTGCTTCTGCTGATGTAACAGTATCAAACTTTATCCATCTTGCTGTACGAACGTCCCATCGGTGACAGTTTCAACTTGTCAAGTCGTGGAAAACTTGTGATCGTGAGACGCTCAATCTTCTTCGCTTGCTTTAGGTGCGATATAATGTTTATATTTAAAACTATCATTAACTATCATATTGTGGTGTTAATAAAAATAAGTGATAGTGGTTTGTTTAAAATAGTTAATAAGTGATAGTTACATCACGGTATAATCAAATACGAATAATCAAACACCGAAGTTAATTATACATTTATGCATGTTTTTGATGGCAGTGAGAGCCACGCTTGTCATTGACCCGAGAGCGCGGGCGGACGATTAGTCGTGGTTGCAGTGTTGACACGGTTCACAGTAATCGCTCATCCGTCATGGCCTTGCATAGTTACCTGGTACTCGAATGCCCGAGGGCTGCAACTACGTTTATTTAATGTAGCTTTAAACACTGAAAATAAAATAAATCACCTTTTACTCCTTAACAACTCAAAACGAAGCACGTATACTTGGAATCCTTGACCAGCCGCAGTTCGATTCGCATTGAAAACCGTAGCTTTCGATTTCGCAACAGCACCGCAATCCCGTACTGCATCGGTCAGATCGATTATGGTCATTATGCCAAAAACGCTCAGCATAACTAAACTTTGCTGGACCTTACTAACCTGCTGACCTTTTTTAACTTTTCAACATTTCCTTCTGTTCTCATTTATTTTGATCTCATATCTTATTTTCTTTTTATTTTTTGTAAAATTGTAAACAAATGTATGGTGCAAAATGTTATGACATCAGGAAGTATCAGTAGCACTGTAAATAGAAGCAAGATGATTCAATCCGATACACGTGTTCGGCGTATCTAAATAAAGAACCGTTGTACGAATACCGTATTTGCTTGAACGTTGACCGCATTGTAAATTAATGTTTCCTCGGTAATGTTTGTAACCAACCGCATTTGTTTAATATCCCTAATGAATGCGCCACTCGAATCCGCATTGAAAGAAATGAGCGCCAAACACAAGCTTAATATATTTGTATTTTATACCTTTCATCCAGCTTCTTTAGTTACATGAATTTAACCCAATACGTGACGGACCCTACCCACATCACTGACCATAGTGAAACCCTTTTAGACCTTATATGTGCCGATATGAAAGTATACGATGTTAAAGTTCACATAATACCAGAACTAAGCAAACATGCTCTTGTTAAATGCCAAATAAATGTCGCAAGGAAGAAACATTTACCTAAATATGTTACCTGCAGATCTCTCAACAGCATAGATCAAGACCTATTTCAAGTTCATTTAAAAAATATACCATGGTCTGAATTTTATGCACTACAAGACGTTGAGAATATGGTTTCCAGATTTAATGCATACCTCTTATTATTATTTGATGTGCATGCTCCAATAAAGAGACTTATCATTAGAGAGAATTCACACCCATGGGTTACACCCACCATTATTGAAATGATAAAAACACGTAATGAAGCACATGATCGCTATAACAATACCAAGCTATCGGTCCACAGAAAATATTACAAAGATCTGAAAAATATAGTTTTATTCGCAATGGAAAATGAAAAAAAAGCGTTCCACAACAATTATATAAATAAACATATCAATGATGCCAAAATTTTATGGAAACATATGAAAAAGTATGTTATTAAATTTCAAAATAATAAGAATTCCGATACTATTTTCGATAGTTTCAAAGACCCAAATTTAATTAACGATAATTTTCTTGATATTCCGGGAAGCAATAACGTGGCATTATCCCAATTAATGCACTTTCAAAATAATAGATTTAGTGAATCATGTTTCGAATTGCAACCAGTCACAGAACATAAGGTACTACAAATAATTAAGTCTTTGAAATCGAACGCAATGGGAGTAGACGGTATATCATTGGATATGATTCTGTTGACGCTACCAGCAACACTCAGTGTTATCACATCTATTGTAAACCGATCGATCGAAACATGTACTTTTCCTGACACTTGGAAGACTGCAATCGTTAAACCACTGCCGAAAAAACCTAATGTCTCAGAGTTAAAAGATTTACGACCAGTCAGCATTCTTCCATGTCTTTCAAAGATACTGGAAAAAGTTGTGTGTTCGCAGTTGACTGAGTATCTTGAATATAATGATATCTTGCCAAAAAGACAATCTGGGTTCAGAAAAGCTCGCGGCACCACCACTGCTCTAATAGACGTTATTGATGATGTTCTCACTTCTCAAGATAATGGTAAAATTACGCTATTAACCCTACTAGATTTCTCGCGAGCTTTCGATACTATAAATATATCACTGTTGATCGCAAAGCTCTCGTTTTACGGATTTTCTCCAAATGCTTTGAAGTGGTTCATGAGTTATTTAAATGAACGTAGACAATACGTCGAGCTACGCGATTCATCTGGTTTAGCACATAAATCTTCTTCAAAATTTTTAAATAGAGGTGTACCACAAGGTTCTATTTTAGGCCCGCTCTTGTTTATTATATATACATCCGATATCACAAACCATATATTTAATTGCAACTATCATTTTTACGCAGATGACATACAAATATACACAGCATTTAAATCAAATGACTATATGGACGCGGTATATAGAATGAATAGGGACTTGGATGAGATAGCTGAGTGGGCAAATGCGAACAAACTCGTCTTAAATCCTAACAAATCCAAATTTATGTTAATTGGATCACGGAATAATTTGACTAAAGTAGAAATTAATAAATTCAATATATCTATCAAAGGAGAGGCTTTGCAATATGTTGATGAAGTCAGAAATCTTGGTGTGATAATTAGTCCTGATCTTCGGTTTGAGAATCACATACTTGACGTGATGCGCTCGTGCTTTTACAGGTTGAAAACACTATACCAAATACGGAAATATCTAAGCGCGAAACTTTAATATTGTCTAAACTCAACTATGCAGACACTTTGTGCGGCCCTCGTCTACTTGCTCGTACCCGACGTCTGGTGCAACGTATTCAAAATGTTTGCGCTAGGTTTTGTTTCAACATACCACCTAGAACTCACGTAACGCCGCTCATGAATGGTGCCAAAATACTCAATATGAAAAACGCCACAATATTTTACAGCCGCGTTTAGTAAAATATTGTGGCGTTTTAACGTCCAAGTTCTGGTCTGTCGGGAATCCTCATTTTAATAACATACTTTTCCATATGTTTCCATAAAATTTTGGCATCATTGATATCTCACGAATTTTATTGCACGGAAGCATTATAAAGAGAAGCCAAACATTTTTTATTATTGTACACCACAAAATAAGCTTAAAAACTAGTTACGACGAATAGCTAAGAAATAAATCGTGAAATTACACATATTACCTCCATTTTGTACATTTAAGTAAAAAAAATCAATAAATTCATTTCTTTAATAAAAACCTTTTTTGTAAAATTAAACATGACTTATCGCCTTCGTTAGACACACTTTATCTTCTAGATTATCATCGCGTCCATTTCACCGCCATTTTGTTGAGAATTTTTCTTTGCATTCTTTTATTTTTTACAACGAACTTTGAAGGTGATTTGAGTATGATGGTGAATATTGCGATCGACAAAAGCAGTTCATAGATTATAATCGGTGCCAAAACTCTCTCTCTCTCTTTCTCTCTCTCTCTCTTATTGTAACAGTAATAAGTATTACTTTTTAGTCTACTACATGAATTTACCAGATACTGAAGAAGGAACTATTGTAATGTTCAAATTTGCCTAGAAATGAAATAACATGTCATCGTAATGGAAATTAATTATTTATTTTTAAACTTAAGAATCAACTTTCAGTAACTCACGAACACTCCAGGATTTTGAAAATATTTTGGGTAGTACTACTTGTAATGTCTTCTATACCAGCCGCGATTTAAATCTAAGGTATCATCAATGCTGCCAACACTGCAATAACAGCACTCGCTATACCCATGACACGCACCGACTAATCGCACTTTGTGTGTTTTACGCATCAAAGAGATTTTAAAGATTTGTTTTATCTATGAGTTTATCTTGCTTATATTATACATGTGGAAGTTTATATGTTTAGATGTTTGGATATTTGGATGTTTGATCACTCGACCAGTGCTGAACGGATTTCTATGAAATTTCGCACACAGAATTCCCACGGGATAACGATAAAGATATTGACTGTCGTAAGCACTTAAAATTATTTATTTTACAACAATATATTGAGAAATGTTTTTGATATATCTAATTATTATACATGGCATATTGGACCCGGGCAAAGTCGGGGCGGATGGACTAGTTATTCATAAATAAAACTATTTATTTAAATATCAATAGATTGACGTAATACATTTGTTTTATTTTTTAAGTTGTAAGCCCGTAATTAATAAAATGTATGTAGGTACAGGAAATAATAATAAGTATTTTTTTTATTTGTGCGAAATCTTGAAGTGTCCATGAGTTACTGAAAATTGATGCTTAAGCTTCAAAATAAATAAATAATTTTGACCATGATATCATAATATTCTGTTCATAGGCCATTGACAACGATGATGATGAAACAAGACAAAGCTTCTAACATTACACAGTAGTAGTACCATTATATAAAGAATGTCACCAAAACCAACACTCAGACATTAAAAGTACATCATAATTCGTTTTACGATTATGTTCTTTGGAGCTGAAAAGAATAATTTTATGGGCTATTTTAACACGTCCTCGACGTAATGGCGGACCAGATATCTTGTCATAATGTCTAATGTCTAGGATAAGGTCTATAGAAAAATATCAGATGGTACTCAAAATAGATGACAGTACGGTTAAGGTAGCCAAGTCCGAGTCTAAGTCTCGAAACTAAGCGGTGTCTCAGACTTGTGACCAAATGTGTAGGTTTAGGAATCTCCATATGTGAACACCTTCACTACTTAGTTTCATTGTTTAATCTTAACATATGGCTAACCTAAACCTAACTTAAATCTATGTTGAGACAACCACGCAGTGATTACACTTCAAAGTATTCATGTGACCATAATCGACAAGGCTTAGTACCATCAGTACGCTATTTTACACTTCCACTAACACTATTTCACACTATGTTTACTCAAA
>JAOPUB010000013.1:1798102-1810310 GCA_027564055.1 Neptis clinioides
GAAAAGAGTAATAAAAATAAAACTGTATTCTGAAAAACCACCGGGTGAAAAAAGGCGGACTTACATGCTGTGGAACTCCATTGGAAATAAACCAGCTATAGAACCTCAGCCGTCATGTTCATATGCACCGCCTCTACCGCCACAACCTTCGCTACTTAAGCCTGATAAACAACCAAAAGAAGTAGAGGTCAGCCAAATAATTGTTTAAGGTGTTCATTATTCTTTTAACATTTATTTAATCTATAAACTTTTTTCGATATTAAAATATATTACGCATTGTAATGAAAGCTTACAATATTAAGTTCTCAAGTAAAGCGCATCTTTTTTAAAATTATATTATTGGGTCAAGGATAAACCTCACAAACAATCCTTTTTCATCTTGAAAAATGTTTTGCATTTTTTTTTCTAATTTTCGTTTTTCATATTATTTTTTGAAACAGCTTTTTCCTAATTAAAACAAAAATAAATAAACTATAAGTACATTTTTTCAAATAAAGCTTAAATATACTAAAAAGTTGGTTAAAACTATTGCTATTAAATATTTATCGAATGCTTTTATAACTAAATGAAACGCAATTTTATTCTTCCATCTGCAATAAACAATATTAGACGAATAACCGACAAAAATAGCACAGCAGCTGGCATTACCTATGCAATTCCAATAGCTATAACTAGATGGCGCTAGTAGTTGTAAACGTATGAGCTGCGCTTGCGCGCAAAAATAGCGCCGATCACCTTCACCTAGGCGCGAACGCTGATACGCTGTTTTGATAATTATTGTCCGCCACACGCGCCGCCCACTCGATCAGGAATTGCCGCAACTACGTCCCAACTCCTATGGGATTATTCAAATTTAAAAAGTTACGGAAATAATAATATTATATTCTAAATAAACAAAGTATATTATCGAGTTAGTATTTTAAGCATGTATTATAAATAATAATCAGATAACAAAATCTTAATCATCGCGCGAGCACTGATATTTATACGCAAATTAATACATTTATAATTTATATTATTTTACTTTTCAAAAGGTTTTTATTTGTGTTAGTTTCTGCTCCTACAATCAATATAAAATTATAAATGTATAATAACAAATTTAATATTGACCACTAGTGTCGACCCGCCTGCCGACTTAAAACATATTTAAATGGCTTACGTATCGAATCTTAGATTTCTTTATTTCATTTAAAAATAATATATTTTTACCAGTTTTACGTTATGCGTGAAAAAAAATTATAATTGGTGATTTTGGCTGGCGATAAAATTTACTTACATTAGGTTTTGTGAAAAACCTATACACAGACTTTTGATAATTTAGCAGTATCGAATCTATTTAATATAGACCGTAAGACCAATTTATGAACTAATGTGTTCTAAATTATGAAATTTGACGCAAGCCTTTCAACAAAAAAGTTATGAATGAAAATACAAACATTTACAGGATAATAGAAATTGTATAGTATTCTATAAGTGATCATGGAAAAGTTAATAATAGCGAGTAGTCGAGTCTAATGAAGCTACGCGTGTACGTTCAATTGTTTTGAATTGTCCAACAAAACTTTAAATTGAAACGAGTTACAGCTAGATGTATCCGACTCATGATTCAGAAACTTGATTCTATAGTATTCGAATGATGGGAATGTGGATGAAAATTCCAATGTTATAATTATTCATTTTGTTATTGAGTAAATAGTACAAATTAACCTAGTCAGATAAAGCTGATGAAAACGGGAAATGAAAAGGAAACTTTAATATTAAGATTAAAAGATTTATTCTAATTATAGACAAAGAATGAGTCACTTACATGAGAATAATACTAGCTTTATTTATATGTTAATATCTATTATTCTGTTGTAATATATATTTTTTCAATTGATCTCATAAGAGAATTAGATATTATTGAAACAATATAAGTCAGGTGTAAAAAATACTAACTCATTGCATATTTTTAAGAACAATATGTTTATGTATAGGTTTGCATTTTATATTTTCTCTTATGATTTCTTGGTCATAGATTTCTCGTGACAATCAGTAAAATTATTCTTCTATATAAAAAAAATATAAAACCTTATTTTGGCTATTTTTGCGTTCGTAGAGAACACTTCACGTATTATATTTCGACAGATGCTGAGTTTTATCACTAACTGAAACATTAAAATTAACTGCCTACACGAAGAAATAGATCAATATCATAATATCATTGCTATTCAGTACCTTTTTTATTCATGTTAAATAACTTACCTAAAGACTGACTAAAAGACTAAAGTCTACTATTTATTCTTTGGCTGTGAACTTTTTTACTATATAAATTTTTAGTACATAAATGTTTGGTGCCAAAATATTAACAGGCCCTAATTTTATGCCAAATGCCAAAATAAGAAGCTCGTGCTTTTGTCAAACTATTTTTCTTTTATTTTCAATATAATAGTAAGATGTTAAGTTGTTACAAATAATTTATTAGATCAGATTTCAATCTTTTAAACAGTAGAAATAAGAACTTTTTATATTCCTGTAAACGCTTATATATCTTTGAAATAAAGTAGCTAATTAGTGCAGTCCGAAGTCAAGTTCGTAAAGTTATCACGTTAGAGTTCATTCTACTAGACCAAGATAATACGCCAGAGCTTATACTACTCATTGTATCTGCTAAGATGCTATCCCTTCCTTCCGGCCTTGCCGCACTTGCTACTGATTTTATATAAACATTTGTTTTTATGTTAAATATAGCCATCATCTATATCCATCATCTCCTCCTTCTCTTAAATTTTGTTAAAAAAATCGTCTCAGACATACGCTATTTGTACGCACACCTGTCACTCGTTATTGAGCTGACCCGATTCTAAACAGTCCTGTCAATAACCGGGAATATTTTTCGATCTAAATATATCGTGGTCCTAAATACGAATAATAATTCAACGACCCGTATTCCACGAATATCCGTTTGATGATAATTAAGTAATTTACTTTTAATATATTACTCATATGTTATCAATTAGTCGTTAATAACTGGGTTCACACTCGCTACTATGCTTGGTTGACAAAGATCACGTAGTTACTAGTGGTCTCCGGATGAGACGGATGTTAAGATCTTATTGGGTTGCTATGTTATTCTGTCTGGGTCATGAGATAAAACTATTACGTAATTTTGTTTCTATACTCGATACAAATTAATTAAAGAATCCTTAACATAAACGATACTACAGGAAAATCGTAAACAATTACAAGAAGCTGAGTCCACTTGCTTACACGCGGATATATCCTGTTTCAACCGAAAGCTTCTACAAATTGTCTGCTCCATTAACGTTTAGCATGTTTTAATTGGTGTGCGACGAAGACTACACTCAGTTTACGTTTTTACATCGCCAGACGCGAACTGATTACAACAACAATCAGTCAAAGCAATATAATATATTTTATTGAAAGAATATTTACACTTTTTACATAGCGCTCATTCAAGTAAAGTAACCGAGGCGCATTCACTCGTCTTTAGTGCGGTTTCACGGTAGCGGCACAGTTGTGATTCAGCCGGGCAACTACCCGCCCGCCCCATACGTTCACCAAGCGTTTTGTGAAGTGATACCCAGTCAAAAATGACAGAAATCGTAGTGAAACATGATCGTATTCGTATACCGCTCCGGCTTTCGTCCTTTTATGAGCTTTACAAACGGTTCCTCAAGGATCATGGGTGCAAGTGGCATGATATAGCGAAACTTCTCTCCGTAGTTGCCGAGATTCTTTTCGATGTCGACGGCGCGTGTAGTAAAATCGCGGGCAAGGTTAGTCTCATAATATTGTTTCGTAGCGAGATTAATGTCTGATAATAAAAATATGATAACGATATTAACTAACAAGGGTGTCTGCATGAATAAATTACTTGATGTTTATAAATTACATTTTTGTGAATACAATTTGTTATAGGTATTTTAATATAAATGGATAAATGTGCTGCTAAACTTATTAAATGATTGGATCTAAAAAATGTTAACGGTCATCCTTACAAAGTTTTGATTTTATTATTACGTTGACTTACCCGTTTAAAACTGACGGTGGGGACCTTTTTACCTGAACCCCACGTCTTACTCGTATTGTCGCTTAGTATACAGAAAACAGCTGGCGCAACCAAGATTTGTCTGTTTAAAGTTCAAAAATTTAGTACAATTTAGACATTGCTTGTGAGCAAAATGTATACAGTTTGTAGATGGTGCAATTATCTAACAAGTGGTGACAAATCCCTGGCGTCTGTTCTTTTGTTTCTTATAACTTTTAGTTTTGTTATACATAGAATAAAATGTATTAATTTAGGACATATTGTTAAAAGTCTAATAGACATCTTTTATCCATGTTTGGTTTTTGTTCTCTCAGAAGATGTATCTCTCACTAAGGTATGGATGTTTATTTTAATAACAGGGAAGGTGCAAAATACATGCTTATATTCTATTTTGTATAGCATTATAACCTAGACTTGGTCACTGTTCTGCTTTAAATTCTTTGCCCATGGGTATATTGCTATTCTGGCACGTAGATATTTATTGATCGGCATTCAAACCATTATTAGTCCGGTATTTATTAAAAATGAACGGAATCCACTGCGAAAATATTCATTAGGAGAAAGTAACATGCAACCGCTTTGTAATGAATGCTCAATAACAACCAATAACATATCCAGTATATACGATGTTGCGATGTTTCCTTTGCACTTAGCTATTTAAACGGACGTTCTTTTTCCGGTACAATTATAAACATATAGAAATTGATAAATATTGTTTATTTATTTTTTGATTTAGAAATTACAAATTGTCACGTCTAGTCCTAGTGGTGTTGAAATATTTAACATATTTGTTTACAATTCGTTAAGCCCGAGACAGCACGCGAAGTATTCGTGATATGTGTCAGAGACTCGCATTGCATGTCTTTATTATAGTTGCATCCGATTTCACACATGCCTGTACTGACGCGAGATAAAGACTTGGTTATCTTTAATAACAATTGTATCGATTACATATATAATGTTTATAGTTAGTAGTATAGTTCAACCCACCGATGCCTTGTAATGAGAACAGGTTATTTAACGTGCTAGTGCTCCACTATGAGAGGCATGGGCTGTGCACGTGAATAAGCGGTATTGTTCAGCTTCATGCGCGCTCCACTGACCCAATTAGTGACCGCTTATTGACAGAACTGTCTTGGCTCTGGTGCTCACTACTATAGCCAATGAAAGTTTCTATCGGCTTAATTACCACACTGAAAAATATAATTACGAAATTATATTGATTCCACCTGTATAATCTTCTTATTTGACACTTTGATTTTAGTGCAAGTTTTAAAAAACCACAAAAATCAGGAAGTTTTATTTTTGTAAAGAAGAGTATGTTTAATTTACGTTGTAGTAATATTTATGTAATAGTAATATGCGGATAATTTGTCATGATATTATTTATAGAAGAATGATATTATCTACT
Source organism: Neptis clinioides (assembly GCA_027564055.1). Classification (NCBI taxonomy): domain Eukaryota; kingdom Metazoa; phylum Arthropoda; class Insecta; order Lepidoptera; family Nymphalidae; genus Neptis; species Neptis clinioides. The sequence continues at coordinate 1,803,565 of JAOPUB010000013.1, forward strand.
TTCTTTGTATTTTCAATCCACTGTAATATGTACGTTCTTCAAATTAATAAGAAAGGTATTTATATGTATGGAGAGTGTATTGCGACGAAAATGCGTGTGCGGTGGCACCTCGGGTGCGCGCGGGAGGGCGCTCCCACGGGTTTGCTGATATTTTTAGTTCGCGACCATTACTTGGCACCGACGGCCGCACTCGGCTGCGCTAGTGATCTTTCTTAAATCTATCAGTGCTAAGGCCTGCTCCTGATTTGCATACCTGGTGTCCCTTATCTTAAAAAAATAAAAGTTCATACGGATGAAGAGTGATTTGATTTAATTCATTCGTACATGTGAAATATGATTTTCAAAAATTACTATGTGATATACCCTGGTTGAGTGGTTTAATAAAATTTGAATACCTAATATCGTCTTCCGACCATCATGGCCTCCAGCATAAGCAACAGTGGAAGTGGAGCGACAACGAGCCCACGTCAAAGGTACAGTCGCTCATCCACCACTAGTGTAACGCAGTTGTTGTCGGATGGATATTCCAGCATTATTAATCGTTTTACGCGCAGAGGACCCTCTGAAAAGAATGAACATATCATTGACCCCAAGTTGACTGCTGCACGTACGCGTTTTGATGATAAAATACTTTCTAGCAAAAATTCTGCAATAACAAATGCTCGACGATACGATAACGGTAGAAACCTATCATACAAGCCTTTTGCGTCCGGTATAGCGTCGTCACTGAAAAAGTTTGGCGATGAGCGAGCCTACTCGAGTTACCTGAGCTCACCCAAAACACGAATGGAACAATCACCTGTGCATTCAAACCCGAGCATTAGCGTTCTCACTCGCAGTGACTCATTCCGCAGAGCTCACTTGAAAGATAATAAATCATCACCATTTACTAAGAGATATCCTCTTAAGGAAACTAATAATAACAATTTAGATAGCACAATTACGTTAGGTAGTACACGTAGTCGTTTAGAAGACAAATATTCTTCAGTTTTAGATAGAATTGCTATGCAGAAAAAAGAAAAGGCTAGAAAAGAAAAAGAAGACCGTGACAAAACCTTGGAACCCGAGCCGTCTTTTCCGAGAGGTTTAATGAGGAGTTTTACCACTGCAGTATTTGGAGAGAATTCTTTTAAAAGAAATAATTTCTCTAACGAGAAAACTAGAGATAAAACACCTTTTAGGAACACGACAGACAGGCGCTTGTCATCTAGTCATAAACAAGGTGATAAAGGCGAATTTAAAAATGGATTTGACATACCTTCTAGAGAACGTCCTCAGATTGGGAAAGACAGAGATAGTATATATCGCAAACATCATAGGAGATCATTACGAGTTGAGAAAAGCGGCAGCGATAAGCGTGGTGGTAAATTATCATTAAGGCCCGTCGATATAAGCTTACAGTCAGGTGCTAGAGATTTGATCTCGCCGCCTCAACATAAGGTTAACGATAAAACAAAAATAAATCTAACTAAAACTCCGGCCTCTTCGCCTATTCAAGAAGGAGGTAGGCAGAAGCAAATATATTTCCCATCCAGTGACGAAGACGACGATAAGACTCCTGTCGGAGACCGAGTGCTAACCGAACGCGAAACTAGGCGAAAAGAGATTCAAAGTCTAATTATGAAATATGCTCATTTAGACGAGGTGTACAGCCGCATAACTGAGAAGGAACCTAATGGGGTGACGAATGATCTTAAGCCTAGGAAGTTGGAACCTATCAGCGTCGGAGACGTCGTGGCGCTGCCGCCAGAGCTGCGCAGCCGGCATCGCGCGCACAGGCCGCGGCACCTCATGCGACGCGCGGCGACGCCGCCTGTAAGCAACAAGCTAACCGCCCGCTTGCGTCTCTGTGTGCTGCTAACAATTACCTGGTCCGTGACTTTTTAAAATACTCTTTTTAAAAGTTTACAAAAAGTCTCGACAAAACTCCCTTATTAGTACATTATTTTTGTTCATATTCTAACCCTCCCCTTTCTTTGGAGGAGACCCGGCTCAGCAGTTTGTCATTTTCTTTTTTGCAAACCTTGTGCTATAAAACAACTATATAAAAGGCTTTAAAGGCTACACCTTGATCAGAAGTCCAAAGCACTAAATAGTTATAACTGTCTCTTGAATGCAGTTACACAATATAGCTCCTATGAGTACTTAGAACATGCCTTGACCAGAATAAATTAAGATCATTATTCGAGGCGTGTATCCGAATAAAACTGAACCCTCAGGCTTTTAATTGGAAGACACTGTACGAGATGAAACAATAAAAATGTTTAGCTAGCGTAAGCTTTGTGTGTAGAATAACAAAGGAGCCCCATCTGCCCATTTATGTTTCACGTACAGAGTACTATTCAGTTGATCGAAAAACTTTTCCAATAGTGTGACGCTGATGATAGAAAATACTGGTATGTAGCTAGTTTTATTGGGAGTATACCTGGGATATACTTTAAACAAGAAATATGAGGGTTCACGTCATTGGTGTACTCTTGCAACACTCTGGGGAATATGCTCCAGCTTCTTGTGATCTGAAATCTTCGTTAAATAGTTTAATTATATTAAAAATACTAGTATCCTCTCCAGCTTCGTACGCGCGCAGTTTCAGTTAGATTTGTTAAAAAAAATAATTCTCAATATTAGGTATTATTGCAAAATAAAAATATATAGAAATTTATGACAATAAATAATATATTTTATCATTATCCCGCAAGAACACAAAAAAATGGAAGGGAAAAAAGTTTTGCTCATAAGAATCTGGCAGACGATTCATAGTAATGCGTGGTAAATTACACCCGATAGACTACAAAACCATAAATATTTTAAATTATGTTTGTATGTTATAGTGATTACTGCTCTAGTGACTAAAGTTCTAGTGTTGCTAGGTTTCATTTAATTGGCATCTCAAAAAAATGTTATTCTCATGTTTTAGCCCAGTCAAGATATAGACTAGTTTAAAATAACAATTAAATTGATCTAAGTATGGATAATTAATATATCGGATTTATGTCATTTAGTTAATAGTCCTCAAATTAGAGCTAGTTAGTTACAACGCACGGTTTATCTTAAAGCACAACACTGCCTTGATTAAGTCAAGACAGTGGTTTCATTGTGATATAATAATCTTACATCTCTATTAATTTAGTAACGATGGCTTATTAATTGAATTAATTAAGTGAAACGCGATATTATACGAATTTCGCCCTGTTATTGTTCGCTTCGCATTAGTAATAATTTATACATAGTAGACCATTATCAAACCACATTTTTTAGTAATTTATATTAACAACCGCCCGGCTTTGTACGGATGTAGTAGGTACTTACATTTCTCAAAAAAACATTTGCTTTTTGCTTGCAATTGCAAAATAAAAATATATCAGGAACTTATTTTTTTCGGAATTAAAAGAAGCTCATGTATTAATCAAGGTTAAAAGTATCTGTGTACCAAATTTCATTAAAATCCGTCCAACCATTATTACGTAATTGAGTAACAAACATAAACAAACAAATATCCAAACTTTCACATTAACTAAATACAGATGATAAATATTTAAAGTTCTATAATTGTTAAAACATTTTAGTGGTACATTACTACTCAGTCCTACTCACAGATATAACACTTTTTTTTCAGACGTCAAATTATAAAAGGAGGTTTGAGGGTCAGAATCAACCCCAACAACAACCCAAAATATATTATTAAACAGAGACGGACCTTGAACCCCTAAATGAAAGGGCCCTTTTTTAAATAAGTGTTAGATTATTTTTTAACTCTAAAACGTTGCATTTTAGTCGTAATTACCTTTTCTTTGTTAAACAATTAATTTGCATTTTACTCCTATACTACCAGTAAGGTAATTTTTTCCTCACATGTTTAATTCATATACACGTTGCTTATTTACAGAATACGGAGTTAACTAGATTTTTTTATAGACAAGATATAATCTAGGTTTTATATTACACTGTGTACTATTAAATTAGTCATTAAATATTTTAGATTTAATTTTAAATGAATAGTATATTAAACTTCAAAAAGTTTAGAGTTATTCTCCTCCATATAAAGTTCACGTCTTAAATCTGCTCTCGTCATCCTTAATTTAAAACTTGGAGTTTCTTAAACGTTACAGCATCACGTAGATGCAATTTTTATCTTTTAATTTTTTTTTCCTTTTCTTTAAAACTAATTTTTACTGCATTTTAAATAATATGCAGAAAAAAGGCAATAGCAAATGCAAAATTACATTTTCCAATATGCTATTTTAACCGAGAATTCAGTTCTATTTTAATCGAGAAAATAACTTAGTTGTTGAAAAGTACTGTCATTGATGTTTATCAATAAGTCACTGTCACTTATAAATCCCAAATTTTTTATCTAACCGTAAATTGTATTCAAAATTTATATTTTCCTATAACATATTGCTTTTAGATTTCCCTAAAAGAAGACAGTGCTTCTTGCCAGGTTGTATGATTCAACTCGATGAGAATGTATTTTTTTAAATGTAATGAAATATTCATAATTTGCGAATACGGCAGGATCCTATTAGAAAAATTTGAATATATAAATAGATATAGAAAAAATTAAAAATGTAATAGGTGAGTTTTCCATGAACAACCCCACGACCCAGTTCAATCATAACAGCTTATCAGATATTTTCACGGATATGTAGATGACAGTTTTGCAAACTTGCTGCACTTCGGGAAACCCGAAGTTTGTCTCTAAATCACGATAGTTGACGCTACCTACGTACAACTGCAGTTAAATCTGATATTTAAAATAAAAATAAAGTGCTCCGCTCCTATGGATCGTAGCGAGATGTTTTATAGCCTTGTAGTTACCGAGATTAGCGCGTTCAAACAAACAAAAACTTCAGCTTTATAATATTTGTATAGATATCTAATAAGAAAACCACTAAATTCAAATAAATATCTTATACTGTTTGTTTGATCGTTTGAACCCGCTAATCTCATGAACTACTGGTTCGATTTGAAAAATTTTTGAGTTAGATAGTCCATTTATCGAGAAAGGCTATAAGCTATAAAACATCTCGCTACGATCCAAAAAAGCAGAGCATCACGCGAATTAAGTCGCGCGGGTCGGCTTGTGGTTATATAGATTTCTTAACATAACTATCATATCTAGTTAATATTATCGTTTGCATAATTCCTTGCAATAGTTATTTATTTAGCAAAAAAAAAGACCCTTAATAGTTTTATTAATACTACATCAATTTAAAATATACATTTACGTTACTTATTACATAAATTATTTATTAAATGCAAAGCTAACCTTTTATAGTAACACAGAATTTACGAAAGGAAACAGAGTTAATTGCAAAATATGTCATGCACTAGGTGTAGTTTCTGCATACTCGAATTATTAATATGCAGAAACTTGTGATAATTAATATAAGCGAATGAAACACGTTTATCAAACGTTGTGACCTCTCGTAGACCGTAGTTTAATTAAATTTTTAATTTATTGTAAACGCGGCGTGGCGCGAGCACCGAGCAAGGCGCTCTCGGTTTGCAAACTGCTCTTATCTTTATCTAATTTTAACTTGCTCTCTCAAGTAGGATAAAAAAAATTATTGAAATTATAAGTGTTACAAATATTATTTAAAAACTGGTATGGGATTACGGATAAAAAAAATTACAATGTATATATCGATTTAGTAAAGAAAGAGTATATTCAAAAAAGGTCGAGTCGGAGCACTCGGGTCAAAACAATAATTCAATCCTTCGCGGAACTCGAGAAAGGAACATCCTTATGTGCGTGTGTGATATAAAAATATATGTAGCTATGCGCATAAGTATGTGTTTCACCTTGATTACGCTCAAGTCACAATTAGGATCATTTTAAAGGTGCGCGCGGGGTGACAGCAGTGCGTCACTGCGATTGGTTCTTATGGGAAGTTTCAGTTTCTGCGCGTCTGCTATTTGTCAAAATAGTAAACGTCACGGATATATTTGCCAATGCCATCGCGCAGTACACTCAGAAGCGCAATTTTTATCCACTATTTTATTTATAGGAAAATATATCTCTCTCAACACTAGAACGGAATACGTGTCTAAAGAATTCAAGTTGATTGAAATTAGTATAATGAAAGCACTACAATGGCCGTAGTATCTATGAGAATTATCGTATTGTAACTTTATTAAAAAATTGTTTAAATAATTGATATAAATATTAAGAATCTCTACATGAAAATTAATAAACAGATTATAAAATACGCGTAAATGAATAAGAGTACCTACTTAAAATAATATTCTTCGAACAAAAATGAACTATAAACGATATAACTACGGTGCTCACCCTGGTCGGATTATTTACAGAACCGCAGTGCCCGCAGGAATGTATGTATTTCAGGTCTGTACAACCAATTTTTAATACTAGCTTCAGGCATTAACAATTATATTTTTAATTCGGAGTAGAAAAGAAAAACGGATATATTAGAAGTAGGTAATGAACATTTAGAATATGTAGCACAGAGCGACCCAACACATGACCTCGGAGATATTAAAAAGCTATTAGAAACACTGAGTTGAAGATTGTCAGAATGTAGTATCGGTTATACGCATTTTAGATTTGCAAGGACATCTCACATCTACAGGCGCGATACGGGATATAACTAGACTTTCAGATCTCTTACTAATCTGACAGAAACCTACTGCATTGTCTTGGACATGCGACCAAGTGTGTAGGTTTAAGAGAGCTCCCTGCCACACTAACACTCCCCTCCACTGTTTAGGTTCTCTGTCAAAAC
>JAOPUB010000013.1:1861394-1878031 GCA_027564055.1 Neptis clinioides
CACGGTTTGGTAATAACAAGATATTGAATTTTGACATTATTGTCATACTGAGCAGAGCAACAATATATGAAATATACCTGAAAATAGATTATCTAAGTTGTATAAACTTAATTGGCACATAAAAATAACTCGAGTCAAAGTATTGACCACAGATCACTTCTAATAGAGATTTATTGTGACACGAAAAGGGTATATAGCTGCGTCTCTTTCCCTCCTTCTTTGTCTTTACCTTGCCATCGCTTTTTAGCGACCCTGTGATAATTACAGACAAAATTTTGTATAACTTTTATGTTTAATTATAATGACATGGTCTGTTATCTTTACTTGACCCAAGATATAAATAAACATGTATCGATCACTAATAACACTTTGAAACACTCGCACAACATAATCATTTTATTTATTCAAAGAGAGTTTGAAAATGTTAAATTTTTAAATTCACTATTTATGTTTCATATTTGGGCCAAGTAAAGAAAAATAGACTATAATACCAAAAACAACTTATGTGTCCTATCATATCATATTTCTATGTGTATCGATGTGATATTGTTTGTCTACCAAGTTTGACAGGTTCTATATGAAATTTTTTCCTCTTTTTTTTGTTGAAAAGTGTACTGTTGAGTTTCTTACCGATTCTTCTCAACATGTAATTGCATTAATCTTCCATAGTACTCCCCCCAAAATAAGCTGGAATGCTGTGGTGTGTTAGGAGTGGGTCACGTCAGTAGTCCAATGACTGGGATTTGAACTCACTCTCTATCAATTGTGTAGCTTAAAAATAAAATGTTGAAAATCATGGCTTTCCTTTAATATTCTATGTGTAAGTTACTCTATAGTATAAGATCCGGGAGCCGTTAACCGGCCTCATATACTCAGTTTTATTATCCGCTGTATAAACCAATGATACTGTGAGCGTGTACTCTGTATGTTACACTCATATATTACTCTGTGCTTCACTTCACTTTAAACTCATAAATATAATGGATTCTATATTAAATGGATTACTTTGATTTACGACTTTTAAGTTAATGATAATTTATCAGATTCAAACCAACTGACTCACAACTGATACACTAATGTACCCAACTCATTCATAGTCTTAATCACTGTCTCATTCCTTGACTCCACCAATGTACTAAACTTATTCCCTGTCTTAATCACTGTCTCATACATCGACACCACTAATGTACTCAACTCACTCACTTTCTTAATCACTGTCTCATTTATTGACACCACTAATTTACTCAACTCGTTCCCTGTCTTAATCACTATCTCATTTATCGACCCCATTAATGTACTCAACTCATTCACTTTCTAAGTTACCGTCTTATTTATTGACAACACTAATGTACTCAACTCACTCATTTTGATAATCACCGTCTCATTCATCGACCCCACTAATGTACTCAACTCATTCACTGTCTTTATCACCGTCTTATTCATCGACTACGCTAATGTACTCAACTCACTCACTTTGATAATCACCACTCGTTCGTTGACACCACTAAAATACTCAACTCATTCACTGTCTTAATCACCGTCTCATTCATCGCACCACTAATGTGCTCAACTCACTCACTTTCTTAATCACCGTCTCATTTATCGACACCACTAATTTACTCAACTCATTTACTGTCTTAATCACCGTCTTATTCATCGACTACACTAATGTACTCAACTCACTCACTTTGATAATCACCCTCTCGTTCCTCGACACCACTAAAATACTCAACTCATTCACCGTCTTAATCTCTGTCTCGTTCATCGACACCATTAATATACTCAACTCATTCACTGTCTTAATCACCGTCTCGTTCGTCGACATCACTAATGTACTCAACTCAGTCACTGTCACCGTCTCATTTATCAACGTCACTAATGCAAACACTAATTCTCTTTTTCAATCACCCTCTCATTCATCAACTACACTAGTGTACTCAACTTACTTCCCCATCTACCCACTCACTTATCGATCCTAATAATGTACCCAACTCACTTCCTCAATCACCCTCTGATTAATCCGTCTTACTAACGTACCCAAGTCACTCAGTACCTCAATAACCCTATCATTCATCAACTCCACTGATATATAAACTCACTTTCTCAATCACTCTCTCATTCATTACTTAATTCTTCAATAATTAATAACATTATTAAAAAAAGTTAGAAACATATTAAAATACTTAACCTAATATAAAAAATGATAATACATAACGAGATATTATTAAAACTAAAATATGGACTTGAATTTACAAAACAAAAAAAAAAAGAAGTTCTTGAACACAGTCTACAGTTTGTAGTGAATTTATTCCTTCAGGAAACACGTACGAGACGTCCTAGGAACATTTAACAAGGAAAATAAACCCGCGCTTGTCGTTCACGTTAAGAGCTTTTGAGCTTCGATCCTTATTTATAGACACTAGTCGATCCAACCCGGCTGTGCTCGAGTGCAGTATAAATACTTAGAATTAAATATTTAGGCGCTTTTTACTGTAAACACATTCTATCATTATCCCGCGGGAACTCCGATTTTCTCTGAGATAATTAACTGAGCTAATTTTTAGCCTATATGGTTAATACAGGTTATAAACTATGTTCTAAATTTCATTGAAATCCATTTAGCCGTTTCTACATGGTTAAGGAAATATTTTAAATATGCAAGTTTGTATGTTTGGATGTTTGTTACTCAATCACGCTAAAACAGAGTTGTAATCAGATACAAATTTTAGGAAAGAAGAGTCTTAACAATTATAACGTAATATATCTAAATTTGCACAATATAACATAGCAATTCAGTGAATTTACATTATTAATACATGAAATAATGCTTTAAAATATAAAAAAACCCTACATTTTCAGCAATGGGTCCGAGACCTATATTTGATTTTCCTGATCAAGTTGTTATACCGAAAATTCCACTTAAAGTTGAGAATCATTTAGTTTTGAGCATTCATAATCTAGGAATGGTACCTGCTGGATTTACACTGAACACTAAAAGGTAAAATCGATTTGCTGTCATGTTACTTACCTATTTGTAAGTTGAGTAATTCCAAATAGTACGGAATTTGTAAAACGAGTATTATATCCTATTAAACCGAGTCGAGTTCGATCTTGTTCAAACACGTCTGACTTTTCGGAGTTACGTGTGTTTAAGCAATTCAATAAATATCACTTGCTTTCATGGTGAAATAAAGCATCAGATCCAGAGAGTTCTCTATATATATCTCTCTCTGTAGTTTCCAAATAAAGTCTAGAAATCCCAACCAGGCCAGTTCAGTGTAAGCTATCAGCTAACCCCTTCTCATACCGACAAGAGACAGCAGTTGGTCAATAATAGGTTGAGATGATGACATTTAAAACTATTAAAACCTGTCAATTAATTCACTTTTAGTCCATTTTCCGTTCAACCGAAATCTGCTTACTTAAATCCTCATCAAAAAGTTGATATTCGAGTTGGGTTTAAGACTATGCATCTTGGTGAAACAAAAGGAATTATGAAAGCTATATTTGAAACTGGTAACATATTACTTTATACTTATTCTATAATTTTAATTAATTATATTTAAAAGCTTCTATAATAATTGTATAATAATACTATATAAAAATAAAAAAAAAATATTTCTTAGGTGAAAACTTTATTATTAAACTGCACGGCTCTACTTATACTGTAAGTGTTGAGCTAGAGAAACAAGTGGTGCGATTCCTCGACACATACAACACAATGGCGAGACAACAGTTGTTTAAAATTACCAATAAATCCAACCACGTTCTCACTTATATGTGTATGAAGAATAACTGTGTGTATAAAGGTTAGCTTTTACCAAATAAATTGATTATTCTAGTCCAAGGTACGTCTTTCCTATAGTTCAAATTAATTATATCTGATGTGCTTACAAAATTTAATAATGCACTTTTAAAAAAATCCACCAAAACACTTCTTCGTCTTCTTTGGTTTAATGGCTTTTACTCTAAACAATTGTTTAAATAAAATAGATATTAATTTATCAGATTTCGAGGATAAAGTAAAACTAGCAACTATATTTTACGATTTTAAACAACACGAGTCTGCTAAGTGCAATAAGTTAGTTTACTATGATGTACTAAGTAGTGATGAACATGAAAGAGTGTACACGAGGATATTTTTTGATGAGATTCAAGCTTTAGTGGCAGATGAAACTTTTCTGTTTCAAAATACACATATATCTGTAACACCTTCAGTAAGTATTTCTAGAAAAGTTGTGTTGTATCTTTTGTAACTAAACAAATAAATGGACTTACCACAACTGTAGCATAGGAATCGAAATATTTCTCATTTTTCGATTTTTTTTAAAATCCATAGTTTATTTAGAGGGAAAAAATACAAAGAAACATTTTTTTTTGTTTATGAAAATTAATATAGGTACAGTAAAAATAGCGCTGCTACAATTTAGATTACATACGATTACAATAGAAAAACTATTCTGCATATTTTTTTTATTTGCAAATATATAATATTTTTAGTCAGGTAAGTTGTGGCCAAACAAAGCAACAGAACTTACAATAACATTTGCTCCTAAAGAAATAGGAGAGTTTGAAGCGACTGTGTATTTGGATGTGGATGGGGTAACTGATCGAGTTCCTTTGAAAATCGTTGGAATATCTCTACCACCTCTCATTACATTGAATTTGGAAACATTAGATATAGACCGCGTGTATATAAATAAAACTTATAAATACGAAATAGTTGCTATGAATAAAGGTGTGTATTCATTTACATTAACTAAAGGTGATCTGTAGACTAATAAGTGAAATTTATAAACCTATATAAGTGTACATATTGATGACTATACCCAGTTTTCATTAACAATATTGTGAGCATGGAGGAATATGACGTCCGCCTTAATTTTAGTTTAACAAAGTTTTTACTTAACTGTCTATTGGAGTGCAAGCGCAACCTATTTCGTCTAATTGTGAAGCTAAACTATCTAGGGGTTTAAATTAATCTATATCTAAATCGATTCAGCGATTTAGGAGCAGATCGGTGACTTAAGCTACTAAAAACGAATTTATTACATAATAATAGGAGGGAGTGTGGAACTGAATAATTGTTTCAATAGTTTGTGTCAATATATATTTTATTTGTAGACGATCGCATCCGATATAATAAAATAAAAATAGAAATTTATCCAACAAATTTAAAACGTTCAATTAAAATTAAAACGTTTAATTAAAATTGATTCTATTAATTTCAGGTCATATAAACGGTGTTATATTGTACAAAGACATGCCTTCGTTATTTGGTAGTATTATATCTTGTAATCCTGAAATGCACTGCCTTAGACCTGGGGATAAAGACGTTTTTATTATATCCTTTTGTAACTCCAACCAAGGTCCGTTCTTTGAAGAAGTTAATTTTTGTATTCGAGACACAAATGTTGTTATTAAGTTGTACTTGAAGTAAGTATATAGTTGTAATATATAAAAGAATAAACAATTTATTTTTCCGTTATGTATAACTCTTTTAAAATGATTCTGGTAATAATGGTTAAAATTCGTACGTAGTTTCTGTTTTTTTTTTTAAATAATCTTAGTTTGCAAATTTATATAATTTATCGAGTGTTCATTTATGATAGTTATTTATTGTTACAAAAAGTATGAGTCATTTGTGATAAGAAAACCATCGAAGGAATTCAAATGTTTTTTAAACTGAATTATAGCTACTACTGCAGGTTAAAAAGAGACTATGCGGAACGAAAATAACACAAAAAAATCAACACAAATCGTTCTTCTTAACGCTTATTGATATACATATATAAATTACTGGCCGACCCACCCGCGCTTCCATTCGGGTGTTCGGGTAAAATTATAATATGGCCATTGCCTACATTGACAATCAGGATGAGATTTGCGCAACATCATTGAAAAATAAACGACAAAATATTAACGGGAAAATGAGGGGGATGGGGAGGGGGGACAATAGCGAGTAATAGAGAAAAGGAAGAGCTATAAAGTGAGACTGAGTAAAATGAAAGAAGACAAAAAGAAACAGTCGGAAAGGCAAAAAAACCATAAACGGAAAGAGCTAAAAAAACAATAAGAAAAAGAGCTCTTTCGTATCAATAGGAGCAGATTGGATATATAGTATAAATATATATATTTATATATATTTCCGAGTATAAAGTAAAAAAAAGAATAAGCTACGGGTGTGATGCGTTCAGGAAGGAGTAACTAGATGTTATAGATATATTATTATTCTGACAGGAACCTAGCGCAGTGCCTTTGACTTGTAAACAAGCGTGTAAGCTTAGAAGGGCTTTTCATTGAAACAACACTCACCTTCACTGTCCAGGTTCTTTGTTAAAAACACAAGGAAAGACTTTATGCTTAGTGGTTGGAAATTTTTGATTATATTAACGTTTTATTAGTAAACTGAAAGCATTATACTTTGTTAAAGCGATAGATTGAAACCATTGTAACTTTACTCTTAAAGAGCCGTTGAAAGATTTAACTCTTTGCGGTTGGAGCTGAAAGCTGTTACGCTTTGACGCGGAGTTATCTGTGAGAGGGTTGAATGCGTTTGCGCTTTGTCCTTTATTGAATCGTTGAAAGTATTTACGCTTTACGGTTGGGGCTAAAGGTCGTTACGCTTTGCTATGAACGTAAGATAATTTCTGTGACGAGTGTTGATAGCTCTTAGCTTTGTGTAGCTGTGTAAAATAATGGTGAAAGTTATTATGCTTTAACAAAGTAATTTCTCTTTTAATCTAGTAATAAAGACCGTGGTTTCACTTTATGTTTTGTTTAACATTTTGTCGTGTAATGTTTAAAGGCACGCGAGAACGCGTTGATTTTCAGGATAGCCATGTCGGAGAATAAATCATAGTGAAGTAGTTACAATGTAGATACCACATGGTTACGTAAACACAACGTAAACACAACTAGGATTTGAACTCACGACCTATCGATCGTGTCGATCATGAGTCAAACGCCTGAACCACTGAGCTACTGACGCTTCTTGCACAGTGAAGGTGACTGTTGTAAAAGGCTTTCTAACTTGGTCGCGCGTTGGTTCCTGTTAGAATAGTTAAAGATCAAAGATTTCAAAATATTGCAATATTGCACCACCTCTATCACGTCATCATGCGGAATAGTGTAGCTTCATATCAGGAAAAGAATCAGTGGGAACAAAATGGAGATGACTTATTGATTTCAAAATAAGGCAATACTAATATGGCAACTACTTTACTTTTAAAATAGGATCAATATCGTGATATAACATAGCCTTTGTCCTTCCACGAGATCTACATTTAGTCGAGTTTAGTCGATCTGCTCCGCTTCGCCTGGGTGCAATTCGATCGATCGATGTATTATTGCCGAATAAAAACATTTAAGCGCTTACGACATTAACATTATACATACAACATAGCCTATATATTATTGCAGGTTATAAACTAACGGTCTGGCAAATTTTACTGAAATCCATTCAGCCGTTTATTTTATACGCTTGTTATTATCTATACTAATATTATAAAGCTGAAGAGTTTGTTTGAACGCGCTAGCGCTAATCTCAGGAACTACTGGTTCGATTTGAAAAATTTTTTTTGTCTTGGATAGTCCATTTATCGAGGAAGGCTAAAGCTATAAAACATCTCGCAACAATTTATAGGCGCGGAGAAACACGCGAATTAAGTTGCGGTATAAAGTTTTCAAATAAAATTTTATAAGCCACTAATTAACTTTTCAAATCTGTAATCCAAAAATTTCCAAGGATTCGATATTTGAAATTATACAAAAAACGAGGGAACGCAGAAGGAAATTGGAGGGAAACATAGATTTTAGAGAAAATATATCCCTCTAAGGGACGGCACACACCATCTGTTGCGGCTGGTATCCGTCGCCGGATATATCGGACGGCAAAAGATCAATTTAACATTTTCAACCTTTGCCTTGAACCTTGAAAAGTCATATCGGGCGTAGGCTTCCAGCTGCAACGGGTGGTGTACATTGCTTATTAGCTATTACAGATTGTAAAATTTAGGTTTATAGCCTGGCAACAAGGATTTTAAGCCAATTTTACACAATAACATTAGGAATATTGCCCTATAAAATCATTAAATCCATTTTAACATTAATTATAATTAACTATAAATGAAAATTAAAAGAAAACAAATATTTTTATTTATTTTATTACATCTTTTTAAATTACAGATTATAATATCAAATTCTGGCAAGACATCATCTGTCTTTCAATGCGTTTTTTCAGTTTTATGATCCGATTTTGGTATTTATGTACCGAAATCCTAAAATAAAGTGCACATTCAATAAATATTAATAGTACTAGTGTTTGCTTAAACTCAAATAATTCAATACAAAAGCAGCTATAAAGGTAATATCGAGTGTTTGTTTTGGACGATTCCTTGGTTCTTTAGTGAGTCATAGGCTCGTTTTTATTTATCAATATTTGCTTTTAGATGTCTTCAGGAAGACCGATTAAGTGTGTAGTAGTGGGAGATGGAACCGTCGGAAAGACGTGCATGTTAATATCGTACACTACAGACAGTTTTCCAGGAGAATATGTTCCGACAGTGTAAGTAGGCGTTCGTATTAGATCTTGCATTCGTAACTAAAATTTATTTAATCGAGTAGCTTTATGTTATAAAATTAAACATAACAATTCATTAAAAAAATTAATAAAACTATTGTCTTTTACACACTACTACGCGTTTGAGTATCGCATTTAAAAAACATAGCAAAATGAAATATGAAGACTTGTGCTTGGCAAAATCTAGGGTGGTATAGTATCTCTATAGTCTTTAACTTTACAGATAATCTTCAATTTAAAATCATTACTTGATTTATTGTTACTAGGCTACCACAAGTTTAAATGAACATTTCACTGTCTTCAAACCTACAGAGTATTCAGGTCTGGATCCCAACACAAACCCACTGCATATTAAATATCTTTATGGTGTAATGATATTTTTCAGAACCTTTCACTGATCTCTTTCCAGAAAAGTCTTCAAATAGCATTTGCACAGCAACAGCATCTTCTTGGACAAAATAACCATTTAATAAAGATAAAGCTCTTCTACAAATCTACAGAGCAAAAACATATTCACTTTTATCATATTAGAATTTAAATAAATTTTAATATTTATGAGCATGTTACTTTAAATTTTTAGATTTGATAATTATTCAGCACCAATGGTTGTGGACGGAGTGGCTGTATCTTTAGGACTTTGGGATACAGCGGGACAGGAAGACTATGATAGATTAAGACCTTTAAGTTATCCACAAACAGATGTCTTCCTTATATGTTTTAGTGTGACCAGGTATTGTGAAAAAGATTAGTTTTTTTAAATTATTTTCTATGATCAAAATGTAATATTTATCTTTGATTTTTAGTCCATCTTCATATGAGAATGTTACATCAAAATGGTATCCTGAAATCAAACATCACTGCCCAGATGCACCTATAATATTGGTTGGTAGGTAAAAATATTTATTTATTCATTAATTATTGTGTCATCTGGTATTTGTATAAAGTGTAGAATACATATAGATATACGGTTTCACTAAATTATCTTCCTTCCAACTTTAGGTACAAAAATTGATTTAAGAGATGACAGGGAGACATTAAGTTTGCTTTCGGAACAAGGCATGTCACCATTAAAAAGAGAACAGGGGCAAAAGTTGGCTAACAAAATAAGAGCTGTTAAGTACATGGAGTGTTCAGCTTTGACACAGCGTGGGCTCAAACAGGTGGGTTGGAATAGAATTGTATCTATATATTTTATAATTCTTCATACTATTTTTAAAACCTTAATTATTTAAAGTTTTCTATTATTTGAACTTTGTTTTGTTTTTTATAAATAATTTTTGTATACTAAATTTTTTTTCAATATATAAAAATTAATAAAACTGGTAAGACTGTATCTCTCATTGTTAGTTTTATAAGAGTTTATGTAATCTTATTCCTATATAATTATTATTAGACAATTTTAAAACTTCTAATGGCACCCTTTTGTTATTTAATTATCTATATTATAATTACAGGTCTTTGATGAAGCAGTCCGTGCAGTTTTAAGACCAGAGCCCCAAAAGAGACACCAAAGGAAGTGTTTAATCATGTAAATGGCACACCATGATAAAAATTGATAATAATGTCACATAATGCTAATCTCAACATGACAGTAATAATATGTTTCTATACCGATACTATTTCATCATTATAGCCCTTAGGGTAAAAAACTTCTTAGTTTTTTCTGTATAATGTGCCATAAAATTTGATAAAAAATGCTGTTACCTTTTTGGATAATGCCATCCACATGTATGTATATGTATGTATGAAGTAAATTACATAATAAAAGAGAATACTGGGTTTCCAACAAAATTGTCTTTAAGTGGTGGCCATCTTAAATAGAATTATTATCATATTTGATGAAATAGACATATTTGTACATAATAATAAATCTTAAATAAAAAAGTATATTGCAAAGTTCAATTTGATGCCCAGTATTTGGTACTAACATATTTTCTATACAATTTGTTTCTAAGCAAACGGGAATACCAAAGATTTTTGAGTAGATGTAAGTTGTTTTCGTTATAATACGCCGCTGGAATGGAAACAAATTGTTACTGTACAATACTTGAGAAACGATATTATTTTTATAATATTATGCAAATGACCTCAATTTTGAACTTTCGAAATATATTCTTATGCAACATGTGAATAAGGACTGACAGTTACGTTAACTTACTCAATAGTAATCTTTTAGTTGCGTTATTTTTTAATGACAGGCATTTAACAACCAGCATTTTTAAGTTTTCTTTATATAATACAATTTAGAGGGTAATAATTTAGCACATGTTTAGTAGACTTAAGCTAGATACTAACAAATAAAACTGTACTGCTGTTTGTATATGCCTTGATCTTCAGGGTACTCTACATCACAACGTGAATATTTCAAATAGTGCTCGAATAATAAAATCTCTTAGAATTATTTTTTGGCGATTTCGTATTTTCGAATGTAATGATAGGTTTTTTTACAGTTGTTACACATTACTGAATAGAAAATGTGTTTAGTCGTTTTTAGAAATATTTTTGTATGTGAAACTCATAGCTTAAGATGACAAAGCATTTAGTGTGATTACCGCATCGATATTACTCGTGGATATTTTATAGACTGCTTTGAGTTACAGGAGACGCTTTCAAATTAATGTGTATATACTTTTATTTATATTGTAAGAACAAATGCGCAATTTACAAATAAAAATCTTATTGTAATATGTACTGCACTTTATAAATTATTGAATTATATTTGTTTTTATTTTCACCCCATACATCAGAATTGTTGAAAATTTGTGTGCCTGATTTAGATTCGCTCGGGAGCAATTTATTAAGTACAACACCTAAACTTAAAAAAATTCAATATATTTTGTAAGTACATTTTATTATGTCTATTTTCCTAGATAAAAAATAACCTTTGTCTGTTAATCCACATTTCAATATATGCCTATTTTCATTGAGATCCGTTCAGTCTTTTTTGCGTGATTAACAATCATAAAAACATTCTCATTTATGCTATTAAGATTTAAAATAATATAAACATCTTTATTGAATATGTAATTTATTTCAAATAACACATATCATTGAAACATAGTCGTACACTTGGGAATAAATTATACGGTCGATTTAACACGAATTCACATAAAGTATGCAATTGTATCGCATTTTAATTTCAAATAACATTTATTTTAAATTCTAACATTTATAAGAAGAACAATAGTTTGAAATCTTAATAAAAATGTAACACAGAAATTCACACAAATTAATAGTTACTAGAAGGTATTCTATAGAAAAGAATCTTGAGACCTATATTTTTGGCATCTTTTTATTATACTTAATTCTGTGATCATGGAAAATACGTACTGCTTATTTAATTAATCACCGTTCTTTCCGTTAAACAAGTAAAGTCAATACTTGACAATATTTTTCTAATACCTCATAAATTAAATACAGCAAGTATTTAATAAAAGAATTTTCCTTAACAATAGCGAAACGGTAAACAAATGACAATTTTATTAATAGCCAAGTGACAAATAACCTTATTGAGGAAGGGAGTTAGAAGAATATTTATCAATGTGGAGTCAAGATAAATAATTAAAATACTTTTGTCAGACTAGATCAAAACTATCGTTGTCTTTACTCAAATTAGAGAATATGCGTCCCATAAAACTTATCAATCTTCTTTGTCATAGTTTTTAGACCTATTTTCAAAAATTTTTAGTCATTTATTTTTGATTTAATTAAAATAATTACACTCATTTTTGTTTTAAGTAATATCGTTAAAAATGATAATGTCCACAAGAACTAGTGACAACAGCATAAGTTAAGCAAATACGTTATTCTATATCATTTATTGGAGTAATAGTCACAAAAAACAATAGATTAAACAAAGTTATTAAAAATTATGACGGCACAGACCACAAGATTTAAAAATCTTGCATTTATGCTCAATTTATTTCTATTATTTATGGCATTAAATATTTTTTAAGTGTTAAGCACACGCATATTCTCTATTAGGTTAGTAAGTCTTTACTATAATATAAAAACATTAACAAAACAATGTCAATTGTAAAAGAGTAAAGGTACCTATTTAGCAAGTTAAAATGTTCCATTATCTACATTCCCTTATACAGGACAATTAATGGCATTATATGTAAATTCTCATGACAAATTAATTACATATGCTAAAACTGATAATAGGCAGCAACACTACAGTGAAGAAGAATAGCCCAATATCAATCCCTTATTTATACAACATCAAATACTTTAAGTAGAAATTCTAAATCATTTCACAATAGCTTAACTTAAATAGAATATAATGACGAGCAATTTTAAATGCAACATTGATAAACAACACATACTTATAAACTAATTACTAATGCTACATTTTACAGTCAACTAAACCTTTCAGATTTATGAAGACATTCAAATATATTTAAAGAAGTAAACATGAATTGCACACAAACTATATTATTTGTGATGTTAAATACTGACCAGCACTGAGATCCATTAAATTGTCACTGGATAAACACTGATTTACATCTAAATTTAGTATCTTACAACTTTTCAACAAAAATGTGCAAACTTAGTTTTACAATCAATAAATTTAAATTTTTATGATGTTATATAAAGCTTAAAAACTCTTCTGTCACTTAAACACATTTCACTGTTACAGGAACTCAGTTTCCAAGATAAAAAATATCCTATGCATTTCTCCCGAGCACAACACATTTCTATATAAAATACTATGACCCTCCTTTGCACAACAGCATCAAAGAACAATAATTCTATATCTCCAAGTCTTACTTATACTTAAAATAAACAATTTATATTATAAGCTATCTTGGAAATGGTATATTGTAACAAGCTTGTCATAGAAAGATTAGAATATGTACTTCATTATTATTTTGGCCTCTGTCATGGAAATTTTTTTAATCCTACAGCAGTTTATGTTGGAAACTTCAATGGACACACATTATAGTAAAACAATTATTTAATACAAATTGTATTATGAGAGCATAATATGTATGACTAACCTACATCTTGTGCATATACATTATATACAGCAATTATTACAGTAACCATCTTATATATTTAGGTTACACTAAAATTGATTATACATTCAGTAATAGAAACCCATTTGGGAAGTTTTTTTTAATACACAGACAAGACAGTAATACCTCATGATAAAATAAGACATACATTAAATTGGAACTATGCAATTCCCATCTGTCGCATAAGTTTAGGGTATTACTGTATTTATTAATGTTGACACATATACAAGTTCAACAGAAATAGTTTTTTAATGTTATGTTTGTGTAAATATACCAATAAGTATATTAGAAACTATCACTGGTTCCCGGTTGGTAACTATCAACCTCATATCACATAGCTCTGTATGGACCTTGTGATTTGAGATATTGGATTACCAGTGATGGTCCTGAGGATACAACCTCAGGTGGCAATGCTGTTAGTGGACAATTATCAATACTCATAATTTGTAAACTAACACAAAGAGCTAATTCAAATGGAAGATTGCATAAGTTGGGATTATCATTGAGATATAGAGATTCTAAATTCTCAAGAGTGCCAATCTCTTCTGGCAAATACTGCAAGTTATTCTCGGCAACACTCAATGATTGCAAGTTAATCAAGTGACCAATTGAGCGAGGAAGAGATATTAACTGGTTTGATGATACAACTAACTTCTTTAGCTCCTGTAGAAATCCTACTTCATTAGGTAGAACTTCAATTTTGTTCTCTTCCAAATCTAATTCTCTGAGCTTTCTCAAATTTCCAATACTGGGAGGAATGCGCTTCAAAAGATTATTAGACAATATCAATACCTCCAGGTTTACTAAACTTTGAATGTCATCTGGCAATTTAACCAACTGGTTGGTACCTAAATTCAGCTCGACCATATTGAGCCATGTACCAATGTCCAATGGTAATGAAGAAAGCAAATTTTCTTTCATATTTAATTTAGTTAAATTTTTAGCCCTTGTAAATATACCATAGGGAATTTTATCTATTTGGTTGTGCTCCAAATTTATAGAAGACACACTTGTAAATTGTGCCGGCCCACCACTTGGATAGCTCATAAATGAGTTTCGAGATAATGTGAGGCTTTTGAGCTCTGTCAAGTTGCAAAGTAACCCTTCTGGCAGTTGGGATATTGAATTTCCTTCTACATTGAATTCATCCATGTGTTTGCAATTGCTCAATGATGCAGGTATGTCAATAAGTCTGTTATATCGTAGGCCTATGCGATTTATAGCTAATAAATTTCCAATTGTCTCAGGTATGTCAAGCAGTTCATTATGCTGCAAATCTAATGTTGACAGATTTACACAATTACCTATTTCCTGTGGTAAATGTTCTAGATGATTATGAGAAATATCAAATGTCACCAAATTCACAAGCTTTCCAATTCCTGATGATAATTCTTTTATTTTATTCTCTCTCAAGCTCAACATTGTTAAGTTAGTAAGATTGGCAATTCCATCTCCAACAACGCGGATTCTATTGAATCTTAAAAATAATGTTGTCAAAGATGTCAGTCTGTAGACTACTTCAGGTATGTCACTCAATTTATTATGCCGCAGGTCCAACACCTTCAGTCCTTTCACATTAGCAAGTGAATCAGGCAAGCTCGTCAGAGAGTTCTCATTTAAAGCTAATGTCTGTAAGTTGGTTAAACAACCAAATTCTGAAGGTAGAGCCACCAGTTTATTTCCATATAGATAAAATTCTACTAGATGAGTGAGGTCTCTCACATTTGGTGGTAAGGATGTGATGGAAGATTTGCTCAAGTCTAACCTTTTGACGCCTTCATCACGACATCTCATAAATTCTTTGATGACATCTAGATCTGCTTGTATGGGTTTATTCTTTCTAGCAGTAGGTTTTGGCTTGTTTGATTCTGGATGTTTTACTGTTACAACCTTCGGTCGAGCTCCCTCAGAGGAAGTCAACGAAGCAGCTGACAATTTCTTTTCCCTCATGCCGTGATATTTTTCTTTCGAACTAACTGTGCTGATAGAGTCCAACGATTCGGAATTTTCTTTTGAAGAATTGTTATCGAGATTCATTCCGTAATCTGCTCTTTTACTCAATCAGAGTCAAAATTTAATCTATATTCAACCATTTCTAGTACAACATTCCCGAATTTTCAATCCCGACACCATTGACAAAAACAATCAATACCTATTTTCAGAATGGTATACTCATTACTTCACAGGATGACAAAAACTTTATCATAAAGATACTTTTATTTCACAATATTCACAGAATGAGCTATTCTTTTTTAATATAGCACTTATAGTTTTAGTAGCAAAATAATTATTAGGTATAAATGTAATATGAAGACATTAGACAAATTATTTGCCAATGGTTCCACTATACGGTACATTAATGATTTTGTGATTTTTCATTGTAAATCAATGTTGCCATCGGCAATTTACCGACAAGTCCAACTACTAATTTCCTTATTTATATGAAATTACATTAAAATAAAAATTAGTTATATATGTATAATTATATAATAGAACATAATTAACTGATAGTAAAAAAATATTTTATAGTAGGTAAAAATATTACATTTTCGATAATAAATGCTCGGTGCCGAATATTGTAATGATACTGTTTAAAATTGATTAACTTGACATTTATCGATACTATCTAAAACTGTT
This sequence comes from Neptis clinioides, assembly GCA_027564055.1. Taxonomy (NCBI): domain Eukaryota; kingdom Metazoa; phylum Arthropoda; class Insecta; order Lepidoptera; family Nymphalidae; genus Neptis; species Neptis clinioides. The sequence continues at coordinate 1,877,634 of JAOPUB010000013.1, forward strand.
GTATTTCGAATGTATTTATTGAATGCCGTTTTTGACATATAATATTAACATCTTTTATTTATATAAAATGTCGGTATAGACTAATCGTGTCGACATTTAGATTAAAAGAGATCATTAATCTTATCGTGTTTTTTAATAATATATACAATTTTTAAAGATACAAAAATAATTATATAGTTGTGCCTATAACATTTAATTAGAAGTATATAATCCAAAATATTTGAAAAGAAAAGAAACCGCTCCAGTAATTTTCATTGCATGCAACATTGGTTTCTATTTGTTAGGAAAATGACATCACTATTTGGTCTGTGGCAAAATTTCAGGAAGAGAGAGGAATAATAGTTTAAGGCATAGAACATGCATAGACAGATATATATATATACGTTTACGTCGTATTT
>JAOPUB010000013.1:1940285-1951279 GCA_027564055.1 Neptis clinioides
AGTACTTCTAGCTATAATATGAGTTCCTGTGGGATATAAGGGTTCTATTATGTAGCTAATATAAGAGACATGAAATAGTTTACACATATTGTAACAGAGACTAAACACATAAAATATATTTTCTTTAATGGGGGTTCTTGAGGGAATTAAGGGCTCTTTTCGTAAAGAATCTATATCTTTGGTCTATACTTGATATTATAAATGCGAAAGTAACTCTGTCAGTCTGCCCGTCTGTAACTCAATCACGTTCAAACCACTGAACCAGATTTGATGAAATTTGGTATAGAGTTAGATTAGAACTCGGGAAAGGACACCAGCTATATAGTTCGGTTCGTTCGATTCGTTACACACATCCTAATTGACAATGTAGGCACATGGATTATAATGTTACTTTACACCCGAAGAGAAGTGCGGGTGGGTCGACTAGTTTGATAATATATTGCTAGTCTATATACACTAGTAAACAACATTAAAAAAAAAACGATTTGGAAGGTACCAAATAGCTTGTAGCGTCAGGAGGGTATAGTTATAATATATTTTCCATCAAGACGATGACTAAAAGTAAATTATGTATATAAAATTATTTGGTAAAGTAAATAACATCTGCGTGACAGGTCGGTTCGCGGTTCAAAGTAGTAGTTAGGGTCCAATTTACCAACGTAACGATTTCCTCTTCGGGGAATAGAATTGCGTGTGGCCGCCTACTGCTATCCTACACACTAACCTATAGATATAGTAATAGTTATTTATGGCTAGAGGTAGGTAGATGTGTAAATTACAGTAAATTTTATAAATTGGTCTGATTTGAAATAGCATTCTAAGAATGCAATGTTAGAATTGCAGTGGCTTCAAAGAAATCAGGGCAATCATGATGTTAAATGTAATATACCTATTGTCAGAGTTCTGGTTATCTATTATTTAGTACCTAAGATATATTATTATCTTACCAGTCGACCCACCCCGGCTTAATATATTCTTGATAAGTAAAAATATTTAGGTGCTTAAAACATTAAACATATTTTATCTTTATCCTGCAGAACTCTGATATTTCTGGAAAAAAAGTAAATACAAATTATAAAGCAAGTAGGTATCTGTGTGCCGAATTTCTTTAACATATAATTCTACATTCTTTAACATTCTGAGAATGCGTTGTGTAGATAATATTAAAAATTGGTTTCTCGTAACAGAGTACCGAGTAATTTTAGTACCAAGTACGGCATCTAGGCCTCTATTTAACTTGTTAATTATTAAATCCGCTAAATCTTCTATATAGATATAGGAAAGGAGGCATACTTGAACCCCCTTTTTGATTTTGTGGTTTAACAAACTACTTCAAGATTTTTCTTCTACTATTTGATACAGAATTAATTTAAATAATTTTAGTATTATTAAAAATTGTTGTAGATTATAAGAAATCATCTAATCCTATGTAATTATGCTATGTGTAAAATATTATGGAAGAGTTACCTAATAAGGAAAGATATGTTAAAATTCAGCCGCACTGTTGCCGGTTTTTAGTAGATATTTCATACTTTTCAATCAGTATGTATAATACATCCTTTAAATCTATTTTAAACTTAACTATATCTCATATACTTCTTTTTCAAATTATTCGCTAAAGAGACAGCGCCATCTTATTAACAACAAAAAGTACCGATGTATTCAATGTTAAATCTTCGTTATGATTAAAAATAATTATAAACTTCTAATACTCATTAAATATGCTTTACCTATTAGATAAACAGTTTTATTCAACATTTGTTTTTGCTGTGGATCAAGTCTTCCTTACAAGAATGTCTCAAGATTCATCATCATAGTATCCCCAGTTATTGAATCAATGCTATTTATTTATGATCTTTTCAATTTGAACGTGTTGATTTTTTAAACAACTTAACTTATACTTTTAAATAAATGAATAATAATAATGTCTTATTAATGTGTAATAGAAATATTTTAAAAAACTTAAAAAAATGTTCCCTAATGACAATAAAAAATTAACACTCCCTCCAAATTGTTTAACGTTGACAGATGTAATTGTGTGTTTTCATGTACTAGTGTTGCTAGTTCTAAATAATGCTAGATTCATTGACAAGTATCCCGGGGAGAACTAGTATGCCTCTTTTATGTATTACATAGTGGTATTTAGTGAATGGTAAAAAACATCTACAATGATTGACAAGATAATTAAACCAATGTCAAGTAAATTCAAATTTAGTGGAGAATTTAATTTTTTCTAACCTTGTCCAAGATCTTGATATAGTTTTTTTTAGTGGCAGTACTTAATTGTAAAGAAATTATAAAATTGTGTCAGAAGATGCACAATGTTCACATCTCATAGCATCATAATGACACAACCAATATGGTATCTGGAGTGAACAATTGGACATCGAGGAATTCACTGATAGAATCAACGGCGCCGAGTCTCATGTCATTGTCTAATACGTAATTCCCACGCAACGCGATGACGGTCATGTAATGAGAGATCATAACCGCAATTTTAGGCTTACTTCAGTCTTGCGATGGCGGTTATAAAGCGAGTTTTATAGACAAAAACAAAGCAGTAGTTTCTATTACTTTGTAGTACTAGTCTACTCGCCGTTTTTTCTAATTTTAAAGCAAGTTACTCTCTATGACATTATCTAGGTATCGGGCAGTGAAATCATCGTTCAAATCTGTCCAGCCGTGTCAGATATTAGCCAGAATAAACAGACAGAGGAGCAAAAATTAAAAAAAAATATATTATTTTGGTATACCTATGTAGGTACCGTGTTATAAGTATTAATATTGATATTATAAATGTGAACAATTGCTTGTTTAGATATTTGTTTGTTTAGATGTCTGTTATTCTATCGCATATTTAAAAAAACATATTTCCTGCATAGAAATAAAATACGTCGCTTGAAGTCTCCGAATATTTTTGAACGGTAATATGTTGGTCATGTGTCCGTTACACTTTTTAAAAAAAACCTAATTCTGAAGTTTTCTTAGACGAAATCACGCGCTTACAGTAGTATCTAGTAAAGCTTATATTAAATCAGATGTGAGCCTTAATACAATCACCTACATCCTTGAACGTTCTTAGCACGACCGACACTATCACAGAACATACATTTTTGATTTAATTTAATCTAATAATATTAATAACATTTTATACGTTACTAAATTTTGTTGATGGTAACAATTTCTTTAATCTAGAAAAAAATGATTGGAATTTTTTTTTTTTGTCAATGATCGGTTTGCAAATTGCCATTATTATAATTATTTTAAAAAATCGACTTTACAAATGTTTACGTCTTCCATTTTTAATATTATTTTGTTTGCGGAATGCTTTAAATTAAAAATATAATCAACGATACGTCTCAGAGAATTTAAATGCAATTATGAAAACATACACACTCGTAGGTTAACACGTGTAGTACTAGTAATATTTAATTTAAATTTTTTACACACTGACACTGATAACTAGTTTTTCATCTAAAGAGAAAATCTCCATATGGTTGGAAACTCCATTAGAAATTATCTCGGAGTCATCATCGGAACTTATGCTTCACAATTAACTTTCTAATCTATCTCTTGTGAACAAAAACATTCATAATATTTTTTATGCTGTATAATTATAAATATTAAATGCAGTATGTTAGATTTTGAAGGTGATATTATATATTATTTTAACTGGCTATTAGTTTATTCATTTGTGTCGATTTAATTGTTTTCTTCTTTCAAACACAGGAATACTAGCAAGAAATTCAATAGTATGAAGAAGAGTGCTTCAAATTCTGGCTGATAAAACAACAATGTAAAGCAAAAGACTTGGAAGATAAGACAGATCTGTTAAGAATAGTTATTATAATTTTTTTCTGTTAAACATAATATAGACTCATTTTTTATATCTTTTTTAAAATTTTTTTATAAAGATTACTAGCAGTTTGTATTACAAACTACTAGTAATCCTTTTCTCCTCTCCTACAAAGATAAATACTTGTGTTAGGAGTGGGCCACGTCAGTTATCCAATGGCTGGGATTTGGGACTCACGATCTATCGATAGAGTCGATCATGAGACCAACGCCTGAACCACTGAGCTACTGAATATTATCTATATCTATAATTATATCATTAATAATTAATATAAAAATTTCAGGTACAGAAAGACTTATGATACAGTCTTTAATAGTTATAAATTAGGTGGATAGAAAAACTAGCAAGACTCTCAATAGTAGAAAGAAGTAGGATTAAAATTGCTAATTTTATAAATGTTTCAATGTTTGTTACTCAATCACGCGAAAACGGCTGAACGGATTTTAATAAAATTTGGCACACAGTTTATAAACTTGATTAACACATATGCTACTGTTATATCCCGGAAATTTTTCCTGTAAGATTATCATAAAATATGTTTACAGTTGTAAGCGTCTTAATATGTTTATTTATAATATGTTGTAATTAGTTAACGAAATTTAGCACACATACTCTCTAAAGCGGATTTATAAAATAAAATTGTCTATTAAATACCTGGATATTTTTAAATATTGAAAATTAAAAATGTTTTTTACTTATACCTAAGCAATCTATCTAGCAAGCCCAGGTGAGTCGACTAGTACCTAGTCCTACATAATTTACAAAACACGGTTACCACATATTCCTAGATATTGGGTGAAGTAAGAAATATATCGTCTAACGTTACAACATGTATAATCTTGAGTGATGGATGTCATTGAATCATCATAAAGTTAATCAGGTACTGTAAGCCTATAATACAAAGTATGTCAATATTGTATAGAGCAAGTTTTTGTGAGAGAGACTCAGTTCATGGTTTAATATAATGAGCAAAGTGTATAAAGTTCTTTTAGTTGGCCACTCTGTTTATAGTATCAGTTGATATGTGGTCAGGTAAGAGAAATTTGAATTTATTATTTTTTTATTTTTAGATCATTGAAAATATCATGTAAGATTGAATAGTAGAGTGATGAAAGAGCATATTATATTTTTATATATTTTTTCTGACTAAAATTAAATCAAGGACTTTCGAATAACTGTAATAACAGCCTCCCTATGTCTTCTTCTCTGTTAAAAATTAAATTTAATAGATTTGTTACCTAAGAGATGGTGAATACTGTCTTTTATTCTCTGTCTCTACATTTTCTAGAGTAGCTACATCAGATTGTAGAGCGAAAATTAAGCAAAATAACACAGATTAGCTTTATACATATGATACAGTAAGGAGTAAATCTAATAGAAATGTGACAAAGTGATATAAAGCAACGTGGTGGAAGAGTAAGTGATTCGAGTCGTAAACGTCCGACAGAGCCGTGATTCGTGATGGATCGGGTGGGGTGCACAATGTTTCGTGAAATATTTATTTTGCCACTTTTTTATGTGGGAAACATACAAATCAAACATCTTCATGTTACGAGATAAAGTTACGTATTCAATAAATCTTTGTTATAATTTTCCACGCTTTTTGTATTTCAGTCAAATTGGTATTGTTGATTGAAATTAAATTGCTATTATCTTTTGCATTTTAAACAATCTTTCTACTACTCATTTGATCAAGATATATAAATAAGATCTAAACAAGTATTCGCCTATTTCATTGAGATTCTCACACTTTAAGTATTACAATATTCATGAACTTTCTTATTCTTTTTACCATAAAAGTGCCATAATATACAGATTAATTTAAAATGTGACTCTAAGAATGAATCTATAGGTTTACTCGCTTATAGAAATGTTATCCATGTCAAAGACTACAAAGAAAAGTTTTGACTTCTCAGAAAAGAGAGAAGAGGGCTTTATACTGAGACATAGACTAGATACCTAGATCTGCATCTATAACTCGTTTCCTAATGGTTATTTTAACCTTGTTAGAACTAAAGCCATAAGCCAAAGTTGAGTGTAAGTAACTAGCAGTCAAGCATCTGCAATTAAAGAGGCGCCAAGAGAAGTAGACTCTTTATATCATGAGGTAGAATTGTTTTCAATCCAGTAGTAAAAAGGAGAATAAGAAACATCACATTTATAGTCTACTCTCACTATATGCCAATACTATGTAGGTATTGTTCTTCACATTGCATATTGATCTATGCGCTGTGTACTAAGAATTCCAATATACGTGTAGTAAGTTAGTGAATTGTATACAGATGGGCGTGTCCCGTCGCAGCCGCCCAGCGACGGTAGGCGGTCCCGTTATAGCGTATCACTAGCGGGATATCAAAACTTTACTTAGCATAGTAGGTTGAATGTTAATAGAAAATACCTAGGTATAGCATATTCCTAATATTAAAGATTTTTGATGTCCAAATGTTTTTAGTACAAAGTAAAATGAGCGTTTGTCCCTCTACCTTGTTTTGCTGTATTGTATCAAACAGTCTTAATGTTTTTAAGAATCATTATAATTTATTAAAAAAATAATAAAAAAGGCTCTCGATATTTTCGTGATATTCGACAATTATTATTGTAATTTTTGCAATATCTCTAGAAACTATAGCCCGAATAATGCTATGTTATATTTATGTAAGTTATGACATTAAGTAAGTGTAGTCTGGTTAGTGATTTTATTTCATGAGAAAACAAACCAACTATTGATCCTCAAACTAACGATTTCATGATACATTTTTTCTCAAGAATTTGTAAACTGAATTATACCTATGAGTAGACAAAATAAGTATTCCTCGCAACTGCTAAAGGTTATTTAGAAACCAAACACAGATTCTATTAGGTATCTATGAACTATGTTATTTTAAAAAGTCTACAAACTTCAATCTTATTTTTAAAGGTCAAGGACTAAGTGAGAATCATTGCTAAATATTTCGAAATAACTAAAAATTGAAATTAAAAACTCTGAAAAATTATTTTTCCTATGGGAGAAGTCACCTATATATAAATTTAAAATTTGATAGACAACTGATTTTATTAAATACAAAGCTTTGAAGTATCTATTACCAAACACTACGTAGGTAGTTAGGTACCATATAAAACCTGAATTTGCTGCAAGTAGGGTATTGTTATTTTATTCTAAAATGTTTTAGTAGTAAAATGTTTTGTTATTCTTCCTTTATGATATTCGATCTATTAAAAAATATCTCAAGTTTCTTTTAATAAGCTCTATCGACGAAAGTATGCAGTTACCAATGATAAGAAGATATAAGTAGTATTTTTCTTGCCTACTTCCTTATTGCTGTTATCATAGAGCAATATTCTACCTGCTGATAAACCAACAATTTAAAAGTAAAAAAACTTTGAGGATAAAACATATCTGTAATGAAGAGTTATTTTATCTGTTAAACTTCATATAGACTCATTTTTTATTTCTATACATAATATTTTTAAAAATTAATACAAAAATTACAGGTAGAGTAAGACTTAGATATATTGCAGTCTTCAATAGTTATGATAAATTCTTTAATTATAAAAATGTATTTTTATACTAAAGAGCTACTTAAGTATACCTAATAAGTTAAAGTAAGCTAATTGAAAGAGACGAAGAAGAATTTTTAGGTGGAATCGTCAACTCAACAATAACTTATTTAATCTTCCTCTAAAGCAATTTATCAAAGTATTGAAGAAACACTTACGTAAACAAATGAAAAATATAAAAAACTTCAAACGCGTCACCAAAAGTCCAAAGCACGTTTAGTCATCATCAACTGATCACAACACTTCACTTCACTTTATATAATATAAATATGTTTATAATCAGCCTCCAAAACACTTTGATCCGTCCAGAACAAACAAAACACAAGGAAGAGTCAGCAAAAATCATTTATCAATAGATATTCTTATCAGTACTTCTATCGCTATGTCAGTGTGGCGTGGCGACTGTCAACTGTCTACTAAACGAATCGTCACTGTTCGCTTGCCCGCCATGCCCATTTCTATACCAGCTTTGAAATCACAACGATGTAAACGTTAAACTGATATAACCAACTCTACACTCTATTCCGTAACTGCATGTCTCAAATTAGGTTTCAATCCAATGTGCTCTTAGATTGTTAACTTCGAAATACGCCTCTACTACACAAATTTTACGTCCCTGTCTTTACTATAGAGAAGCCATATCTTTTATCTCTTTCTATTCGTGGCTGCAGTTTTGAGTACAAATAAAGCTTTTTCAAAATTGAAAATTTTTATCAAAATTTGAAAAAATATCTAGCTTAGTTATTAGGTAATATAATAAACTCTATAGCATAAATATAGAAAAGACGTTGCAGTTTCTAAAATGTTTCAGTTTACCCGTTGATTAGCACCGTCTCATTCACTCCCATATTTCTTGTTTGTTTCATGTTGCGCCATTGGACCAATGGCATTTACGGAGCAACCCACCTTACTGCAGATAAACTATCGCGGAATAATGTGTTCTATCACCTGCGAATAAAGTTTAACTTTTTAGCATATAAATTCGAGTTACCGGCGTTTGTCACGCAAGAGTTCTAATTTTAAATCAAGTGTAGGCGGAGCGTTCGTGTCGGTGCTTTTATATTGAAAAACAAAATGTCTTTAAAGAAAACCTGTTTTGAGAAAGTTAAGCCTTTTATGTACAGAGGATTTAAGTTGAGATCTGTCGGGACATAGTACCTTTTAGCGTCCGGCGGCGCCAGTCACGCTGAAATAAAATAAAAAACTGTAGTAACCGGCTCGTCGGTATTTTCCTTTTGTTGTTTGATTTTTGTATAACGAACGGGACATTGCATGACAAATTAAATGCAACTACTATGTCTTTAACAATTGCTGAAGATGCATTTCACGTCAGATTCATTTGAGTCTTATTAGCAAGTTTATTAAATTATTAAATTACTTAGGAAGTAGGTACTAAATTACATGAATGTTTAAAAGGAGAATGTGACACGTTCTTTTAAAAAGAGCTCTGTATCCTTATCCCAACCTTTAACCATGAATAAATTCGTATAAACGGTAAAGTTCTTACATCAAAAATATGAAATATAATAAACAGAATAAAACACGTCAATAAGATTGTCTTAATATCTGTAGTAAGATCAAATCAATATGTCGAGAACGAAGCACCGTTGTCGCTGAACTCATTAGGCGCTTTCGGTCAAGGCCTCGAGGTCGATGCGGTGGGTACTGGCTTGTCTTAATTACTCCACGATTTCTAATATTTTTTATCCTTATTGAATTCTATTGTATAGAGCTTAGAACGTTGTATGGAAATCGGGCATATTTTATTTTTATTTAACCTTTACAATCTGTCAAAAAAATATACAGTCATCTTAATTTGGATGCCTACCAAACTTCATAATTCATAATCATCATCTTTAACTGCAATCCATAACCTGTTGAATCACATAATATGTTATTTTTCTATGAAACCTAGATAAATCGTTATACATTAGGAATTTAATACTCAACAAAAATAATACCTATAGGTAACTACCTAATTCTTTTCGTTTTATCACATATGAATCATTCTAATGAAAAAAAATATGATCTTATAAAACATACATTTAAAAAAAGGACATCATACTATATTACAAATACTTACTATATGAAAGTTGATATGTTTGGATGTTTGTTACTCAATTACCTACGCGTTGAACGGATTTCAATGAAATTAGGCACACAGTCTATAACTAGATTAACATATAGGCTTCTTTTTATAAATGTACCGGAAATATTCAGAATTCCTGTATAATGATAAAATATGTTTACTGACGAATTCTCCTAAATACTTTTACCTCTTACTTAAATATTTCAGCTGTTTTAACGTATCCTTGGACAGATAATCTAGCGCATAAACTATGCAGAGTTTCTTTTAACAAAAACCTTATTTAATTTGTCGTAAAAAAATTTCTTAATAAAACAGTTTTTATTCAGTTGTCTTCACTGAGCGGTTTTGTATATTGTTGAATATTCAAAAGGAGATTAAAAGAAAAAATTAAAATAAAGTTAAAAACTTATTTAAGTATTCAGCTTAGCGGTCCACCGCCATCAGCTATTCAAAGTTCGTTTTACCCATTAGCTTTTATGTTTTTCATAATTTTTAAGCCTCAGATATAGATAATTTTATTTTTATAAATTAATTAATATTGGTCTAATGTAACTACAGTCTCTAATCTTTTCTTAAATTTTTTTAATTTATTATTTTTTTTTACAATTTCAGCTCTAAATTGGGTTTAATCTAATATCTGACTATACAGATTCTTTCTGTAATAATGTAACTTGCTATAAAACCGAATTCACGACTAATTATTAGGACTTCAGACTGTACATGAATTCAATTATAATAGGTATAACTAAATACATTTCTTACATGAAAAGTAAATTTATTTTTCATTTAAAAAGTAAATTCATTCAGTCGTTGTAGGTAAATGATAAATTCGTAATTGTAGAGTTTTAATCAATTAATTTATAATGTCAGGTAATTTATTTTAATGTTATCAATCTAGAACTAAAAACATAAAGCCACGCTATCAAGTTAAATAAAGGGAAATTTTTGCCTTTAGGTACTAAACTTAGGCACTTTATGAAGTTTGAAATTTTATTTCTTTGTTTTTCGAGCAAAGCTAACTTCTGGTTACCAATAAAAAAACTACGTTAATCGTAAATAGGCACTATAAATATTTAATTTAATATATCAAAGGTTTCAAACTTAAGTTAATTTCTTTAAGTAAGATTTTTTTACAAAACAAACTTTGAGTTAAAATAGACAGTCTTTTTATTCGACCTACTGTGATTAACAAAAAAGCCATGATATCGGTTTTAACAACGTACTCATAGATTTAAAAAAAACATTTAATTTGCAATATATTATTACTTAATAAAAATATATATACGATTTCGGCTATTAACTTAATTTATTAATATACCGCAGAAACAATAAATATGTCTGTGTGCCAAATTTAAACAAAATCTGATCAGCCATTTTCGCATGATTGAGTAACAATCAAGCAGTGATAGCCCAGTAGTTAAGACTTGATGTCTTACTCGGGAGGTCCGAGTTCGTTCCCACACGCGGGCACACACCTCTGACTTTTCTGAG
>JAOPUB010000013.1:1987665-1998505 GCA_027564055.1 Neptis clinioides
TATTACGCTTAAATGGCCATATCTTTTTAATTATTTTAAATATGGCAACATTCTATAGCCTATGTTACCCGGAAAGGGTTGATATCTGAGAGTACGATTTTTGGACAACAGCTCAAACCATGCTCGATAGTAAATGGTCTACAGGTCAATAAATTTAAAAAAAGAACTTCATTCTGATGAAATCACCAAATAATCGTTGTAGATATATTCTTTACTTTATTGTTTTTTAAAAAATCATCTATCTCTGAAAACAGTATAAAATGAAAATTAGCAAAAGAAATTTAGCAGTAATTTGTCTGTAAAATATAAACTATATATAATACGTAACAAATATAAAATTTGCTTTATTTTATCCAGCAGTTGTTTGTTGCAGTACTCGTTTTAAGTAAATGAACAAAGATTTGAGATAAGAAAGCAGAATTTTCCCACTTTGTACAAAGTAACAGAGGGAATTGCTTAGCTTTTATTTTCCTCAAAGTTATCCTAACAATAATAGTAAGTCGTTTAGTATATCCGAGCCCGACTATTCACAATAGAGGTGCGATATGCAAATGCAATTAAGCTAACAGCATCCCGCCGAGACTTATCCTGGGCGTCTTATTGTGAGCGCTGAGCGGGGATCAGCCTGGATGTGGATAAGGGAAGCGGATTTCTGAAATAGTTCAAGTTAAAACCTTGAAGAATAAAATATCATGTATAATGTTAAAATTGTAGACAATCTACTATCATAACATTTTAAGTCGCAGTGGTGGTTCATTAAAAATTGCTCGACAAGAGATTGACTGTGAATAGTAGATGTGAAGTAATCAAACAGATTTGGTTCTATGTTTAGCTATTCTAAATCCAATATGACAGACTCTAACAACTAAGCAAACTAATTCCTTTTATCAAATAAAATGGTTTATTTAGAATATAGACAAAGCTTATTTTTTTCTAGATTAATATAAAAAATATTCGTAATAAAATAACTTTTAAGTCAACACAAAATTTAAAATACTAATTTTTGATTCTGAAGATTTGTACATCGATTACCAATCTTTTATTTGAGTATCCAACTTTCAATATATTTAGTGTGGAACTGCAATTAAACTCTGCACATTTATTGAACTTAATCGCTTTACTTCATGCATTGTTCCTACCAAGAAAACGATAGTCTGAAAGCAAACTAATTTGGCTATGCAGATACTGTCTGCAGTTTAAGTTAACGCAATTGTCTCAATGTCTTGCAATTTGGTTTCTACGGGAGAACGATATGCTGTTTTAAATATCAAAACTTTAAATGTCTATTAAGGTCTTCCAACAATCTTATGTTTGGTATGCCTGTACACACTTCTCGGACATATTCTAAATCTTTTGCAGCATTATCTGTGGCATTATGGAACAGTTTCCCTGTTGATATAAGAAGGTCTTCCTCCATCCCATGCTTTAAGTGTACCTAAAGTAAAAAAAAACATTACTCTTCCAACTTGTACAGATGAACTATAAATGCACTGTTTTAAAAATGCAATATTAAATACTTTTCAATCTAGTATACAAACATATAGTAATATTAGAATGTTTTTAAAATTATGTGTAAAATTTTAATTATATGTATTTTGTATTTGTTATATAAGTATGTATTATATCTGCTGCAGTCTTGTCCATTTTATTAGTCCTTTAAAAAAGGTTGGCTGGAAGAGATACCTAACTGGAATAAGCCCGCCTTTGTAGATATTTTGTTTTTATCGTAAGAAAATTTTGTATACTGCATTTTATTTTTTATGTGTACAATATAGAGATTAAATAAATGAAACATATATATATATATACCTAAACAGTTGTCATTTAAATGAAAAAATCATTAAACTTTCCAATATAATGAGACTGGCAAGAGCACTTGGTTCACAGTTTGCTATGCAGATTCTCTCTGCATTTAGTGCTTAAATTTTCTAAAGAAATAGTCTCTGCGGCTGGCTTAGTTAATGAGGGCAAACTCCAGCTACGGGTTAAATGTCTTTACTAGCTAACATTACATGCTAATCTTCTGAAGTTCCTGTAATTTAAATAAAATAATGGTCGACGTTCACATTATGTGCTCTTGGCAAGTAGGGCCAACGTTTTGCTATGCAGATACTGTCTGCAGCTTTGTACTAAATTAAGTTAAAGCAATTATTGTCTCTGCAGCTGGCAATTTGGTTACTGTGACCGCACTGCGAGGGAACTGTCTCGTCTGGCTTAAGATATTTGGCTAACGTTGGCTGCACTAAATTGGTTGTAGCTTTATTGCTATGGAATCGTTCTAATATTGTAAATTCGGAAGTTTGTTAGGATATCCATCCATAGAATGTTTCTTAGATTCAAAGTACCTAACTGTGGAATGAATTGAAATGAATTTATACTTTTATAACTCTATAGTATGTATGTGTAGCTTATATAGTATCTGTATAATTATATAAAAGAATATTCAGGCTAAGAGGAAAAATTAAATAAATTTGTATACTAGCCGACCTAGTAACAAACCGACCACGCTTGCATATGGTTTATTTCGTATTCGCGGAACTCGACTTTATTTCTAAAATAAAAGAAGCCAAATTATTTCTTGTAGTATCTGCTATCGGTCAATGAAGTCCTGTTCCAATCAGTCCAGTCGTTTCAGAGAATATCCGGAACAAACAGACAAACAAAAAACTAAAATATATTGTTTTGGTATAGGTATATGGTGTACCTACACATCCAAATGCACTTAGTAAGAAGCGTATAAAAAAAGTTATTTTAATAAATATTCCTAACAGAAACTCCAATATTTATAAGAATGATGAAGAGAAGTAAACTGAACTGTACTGAACTGTTTTGTATTTTCGATTTATATAAAGAGTTCGTAGCTGTGAAATTAATTCTGACCTAAGTATAAAAAATATAGCATATTCTTTTGAATTCTACTAAGATATAATAACATCTTTCCGTTATCTCGGTAATATTCGCATCGTTAACTTGATATACCTCGGAAACAGAAGCCTCCTAAAATTGACAATGAAAACTTTGGAAATGTCTTCACCGTAAATTGAACATTTCTTTATCTTACTATCTATTATATTTACAGAGTTTGTATCCATACAATCAGTTGTACTATAGCTGTATTAATAAATATATTGCTAGCGAAAATATTTTACTAATGAATGCAGAAATGTTCTCTAATAAAAGAGTTCTAAAATAGAAATTTAGGGCCAAAGCGTCTCATTCGATTAAGGGATGTTTTACAGGTAATGTATACATATAATTTCAATCATTGACCCGTTGTCTTTATTATTTAATTGTATGTTAATAATGTACATCTTTGTATTAAAATAATTGGTTATTGGAAATTCATTCTAATATTTATGGTTATAGAGTTAACAAGCAAATCCCTGATGAAATATAAAAGCAAATTTCCCTTTAGAGCTGAATAAAATATTTAAACGGACGAGATTTATATCACTGCATAACCATTAAAGTTATTCATGCTGAAAAAGCCAAATCAAAGCTAAAATTTGTCTGTGTTCCAATATTTGAATGTCGGATAGTATTTTTAGTTCAAATTATGACATAACGGTCAATTTGAACCCTAAGGTCCGATGGTACGATAGCTTGGCCGGACTCCAACCAACGAGATTTATGTACCGTTAAATATTTTCATAGAGCTTTGCTACGGTCTACATGAATCGATATTTTTAAAGGGGAGGGTTACAAATCAGACTCTAAATAGGTAATAAAACCAAGCCTGGGATTAATTAGCTTTTATTTATTAGAACAATATATCTTTTTCAAATAGGTAGTATAGATTGCAGTGTGTGTTTCTTTAAATAGCGAACTTTTTCTTATTCCTACATCCATACATTTAATAATTATATGGATTTGTTTTACATATGCTATATATAACGTAAATATGTTATAATAACAGGTATTACCTATATTTTTATTTCATTTTATACTAAATATACATTTTATTTTAAGCTTTATAATTCAGATCATATAAAGTCTCCAGTTGCAAAATATGCTCACTAATAGATACTAATTAAAAAAATCAAAATTCAAAATTATTCAAGTGATGTGAATACAATAAGAAATTATACTTATTATCGAGCATTTGGGCTTACATGAGCCTGAGTGATTTTTTTAAAGGGAAAAGAAGGTATGGAACTGGAATATAGTCATCAATATGGACGTTATTTTTTTTTAATCCAAAATCTAGCCTTGTTTGAATTACTAACGTGAAATAGGTAATCTCTGAAGAGCGTAAAGTTAACTCATTAGCTTTAATATTAAGAGGAAAGTTTTTGTATAATGGGCACAAGTTTAATGTACCGGTGTTTGTCGACCGCAGACTGTTACGAAATAATGTAGTGGTCGCAGTTTGATGTTTTTAATTTGTTTAACATCTCCATTTGTTTGTATAATACAGCTGGAATAAGGGAAAATTAGGTCTAAAGACCTGGAATTTTACAAATAATTGTAAATTGGAATTGTTATACCATGATGGTTTGAAAAGAGAGTAAAAGCTTGAATGCTCTTTCAGTGGTAAAATCATTAATTTAATATCATGTACTTTGATATGCTTATAGTTTAAGCATCAGCCCTAAAACTGGGTAAAATTGCACAAACATACGAGTTTTGGTCAAATAACCATTTAGTAGGTATATATTATTTAAATGAGTTTTTTAACCTTCAAGTCTATGATAATGTTAGACAAGAATTTCAGTATTTCAGAGGTGTTGTGCTAAGAAATGAATTCTTCGAGTTGAAACATAAAATGTAATTAATGCGCGAATGAAAGGATTATTACCCTCTGAGAATTATCTTCAAATTTCTTAAGAGTAATGAAATTGATATAAAGTAATTATACTATAATTAACACTGAATCTTAAAGTTGTCTCGATTCGTTTTCTCAAATGGGTTTAGTGTCAATGATCTCTATATTTACCTATTGTTAATAACTTGCCGACACGTCCTAGCTTCCCTTGCTTTTATTCAACACCAATTATTACAAATAATTAGGAGACATTGTTTTGTTATATCACAAACGGAGTAAGGCAGCGTTTTCGATAAAACTCCCAGATTGTTTTCACCCCCATATTTTTATTATAATATCATAAAACTGAAGAGTTTTTTTGTTTGTTTGAACGCGCTCTCAGGAACTACTGGTTCGATTTGAAAAATTGTTTTTGAGTTGGATAGTCCATTTATCGAGGAAGGCTATAGGCTATACCTTGAACCACCTCGTACAAATATATATAAATATATATATAAAACACCATCCATAGGAGCGGAACATCACGCGAATTAAGTCGCGCGGGTCGGCTAGTATATATATATTACAATTAACCGTATTTTTGACCGTGAATAGTAAAATAGGTTCAGTAGCGTTAAGTTTATCACCGACAGAGAACACAACACATTGGATTTTGTTTTATTATATGTAATAAAATCTTATGTTGTATATTAAAAAGCTTCTAATATTGCAAAATAACGTTTTTTGATACAAACATTTTATGACGACCCAGCCTTAGAATTAATATTTCAACATGTCTGAACTTTTACTTCAACCATTAATTCCGTTACGAGTATACAGTAAAAATACATTATATTCAGAGAGGAGACATATTGGTTTCTCATAAAATATGGGATGTCGGAGTTAAAGTTATGCTTGTTTTAGTCAGCATATTGAAATGTAACATTTGGGACTGAATGTTTCAGGGCTCTGGGGAAAACACGTCGATATGAAAACATCGTCGGAAAAACAATTGCACTGAGGTAAGGAATACGTTTTAGTATGGTAAATAAAAAATATATGTTGTTTGTATGTTTTATTTTAAGAATTAATTTTTAGATTTTTTTATTCGTTCTTGCCTGAACTTTGGATAATCAGTCAAACTGAATCGAGTCTGGTAACTTAGAACTGGTCTTAACCAAAACGATAGAATTATTTTTAAAATAGCAATAACATTATTTATTTATGCTCACAAATAATACTTACATTATATACAAATCTTATGTTTTGTGTATAATGTAATATTATTTTATTTAATAATATATCTAGACTAAATATACTTAGTCTAAACTAAAATCTTGTTATTTACAAAGAAAATGTTGAGGTTAACTATTTTTATTTTTAACTTTAATTTTTGTATGAATTATTTACAAAATTGTATTTGAATTAGTTTTGAAATTGGAGGTGACATGTATTTAGAAGGATATAAGTGGAAGCGGAGATAAGGCAATCAAATAGCATTAGAGGAGACAGGGGATTTGTGGAGATATCTAGTTTAACGTCACTCCACCGTTCCTCATGAGATCTCAACTATCGATATGTAAGCAATTTTGTTTGTCTTATGTTAAATTTGAAACAACACATTATTATCATATTAAAACAAGTTAAAAATTTAATAATTTAGATCATAGCAGTCGGGATAAGACTATAGTTTCTCAACCGCATTTCTATAGCCCATAAAGTTTAGTTAGTATATGTCTATGTATGTTAATAAATTTCCTAATTTTATCTAGACTTTCTTTTGCACTTTAAATAAGAATTTTTTTTTTACTTTCTTTTATATTACATTTCAATATTATTTTTTTTTGACAACTTTACTTTAATTTGTCCCTTATCATTATTATATTTACCTATAGATTTTTGACCTTGAAAATATATTTCAAAAAGCTATATCTTCTATACAGTAGGTAATTCGTAAGTAATTTGATCTTATATAGAGTAAAAATACTATGTCAATCACTATATTTTTTAAATTATATAAAAAACTTTTGGTTTCTGTTGAAACTGAGATGTAGGGAAAACTATTGAGTATTTAGAGAAATTTGAATTGAAATGTAACTAAAAAGCAATGAAAAGATTAGTTGTTTATCAAAAGGTACTACTACTTACACTACAAGTTTAATGATCAAACAAATTAGAAGTATTACTAATTATTTCAAATCTAGAATTATACAGTACTTAACAAAATGATATAACTTACCTAACCTTTGGTAAATAAACATACCTCGTACTGTACATTATTGAATGTTTAAATGAGCTATAATTAAGGAACTCCATTCGTGGAGTGTAGGTAAATCTGTTGGTGTTGCCACAATTTCATTATCATTAGTGAACGTAGAAATTGCGCTGTGTAACTCCGCAATTATTTTCTTGATTAACAAACACTTATTACATTTTGGAGTAGCTATACGGATTATATTCTGGATATCATGAGGGTTTATTAACATTTTGATAACATTGACGTATTTATTGGATTTTTACAAGCAACAAATTGTAGTCATTGTGTCTTTCTTAAATCATTGTAATAAAAAAGTACTTGAAATTAGATAGTCAAAAAGGAATTATCTTAATCGTTTGCTTTGCTCGACTTGGTGGATGCACTGCTTTGAATCCATTTCGTAAAATTGTAAGTCTTCAACGAGGGTATTAGTCAGCCTAAAGACAAGTAGACACTTAGGACATGATGTAACACCAAGCACTTAGATGAATTACTCGGTTCACTGATAACTGTTGAGGATGTGAGACCGATCAGCTACTGCAGAGTTTCCCAACCTACTTTATTAAGACCACTTAGCGTGTTATTCGCTTACATACTATTTTGAAAATGCATTTTTTGTAATAATATCCTGACTGAAAAAAAAATTATGTACATTATCTACACTTAGACCAACGACTACACTGACGCCAAGGAAAAATGTATACATTTTAAGATGATTTCCCTGGAACTTGTCTTACAGATGAAATTAATAATCAATCTCAATCCGATATCTATGGATTGAAGATTGAATATGGATTCTAAATTCAAACTTGTGTATAGAAAATTCAAATTTGATATGCTTTTTCTATTCATTACTCAAATATTTTGCATTACCTACAAATAAAGATGAAGAATAAAATAAAAAATTTCAATTCAATTCAATCAGTAATCCAAAGATTTTAGATTGCGAATGGTTACTAATATCGGCCGATTATCTATAGGCTGTTCAATAGGTATTGAAATTATAAACATTACATACGCTACTTTGAGCATAAACCCCTTTTAACGTTTTATCTTAAATTATCCACCACAACTTGTCATAGACTTGTAAGGCTCTGTATAGAGTATTTAGGAGTTCGATACAGACCACATTAGGGGTAGATAAAGACCACTTTGGGAACCACTAGTCTAGCGGAATTAGTAAAGACGAAACTAAATCTCAATCGTTGCGTGCCCGTCAATCCGGGGAAATTGATGAGTCAGGCGATCGAGTGAAAGGCCTCGCGGGAGAACAATGTGCTCCTTTCAGATCTTCCCTACGCAATTAAGGGAGCTTTTTGTTACCGCTTCCCGTTACTACATTATCGCACAATAGTTACCATGATTTGCGAAATGGATTCGAGATTGTTTTTTGCTGATCTATATCGATTTGCGTAGATTTTAGGTGCAAAGTTTGCTTTAGTCGAATCCTGTGAACTTATTTGAGTTTGATTAATTGATTTCACATACATTTCAGAGTCATCATTGCAATCTAAGAAAATCAATGAAAAACCTCATTCGCTATTTAAATAGACATACTGGTATTTTTTAAATTCTGAAATAGACAAGAAAAGACTAATTCTTTCAGGAGTTTGCCCATACCATCTTTGTCATCCTTGTATTTTTTTCTTAAGATTAGGTTCTAGCATTTTGGTTTACAAACTACTATACTACTAATACTAGCTATTGACGCCTAATTAACTATGCTCTAGTATCTCTAATATAAGGTTTAATTAATTTCTTATAACCGATTTGTAAATAATTATTTCTTTGAAGTTAAAAAGAAACTACTAATACGTTCTTTTTTCATATTCAGATTTAGTAGTTTTGGCTGTGCGTCGTAAAGTACTTTTAACATGTACCTATAGTATAGATTCACATATTCTAAAAAAATTGTTTTTGTAGATTGATTTTATTTCTGTAATAAGTATAACAAAGTGATCTAAGTTTATGTTGATTTTACTGTAATAAAAATTTTCATGTAGGTATTAGTCGGACATTTGCTCTACTTGTTGTGCAGATAAAAAATTAATTATTAAAAAAAAACTATGTTGGTTATGTATATAAAATGTCATTAATAAGTGAATATTTGATTAGATATAATCAATTCGAATTAGCATAAAGTGAGCGTCATCTCACGTTAATATTAATCTCTTGACCCGCAATCTGCAATTATCGTCTATAATCCTATTAATAAATCATTAATAGTGATTAAATATTTTCTATATATCATATTATAATACACACATATTTGTTCTGGTTATCCCCTTTATTTTTACCTAGGCGATCCGCCCTCGCTTCGCTAAAGAGTTATCATTCATACTGAATTGGCACCTCCCATAATCTCCGTTCCCCTTCCTTCTCCTTCCTCCCTTCCTTCAAGGTGGCAACGCGTCGCCAGACAAGAAACACTTCTCTTGACTTGAAGTGTCTATCTTGTTCTTGCATGTGCGACGGATATGGGCATGGGAGATCTTTTTTGTACACAAAATTGGATGCAGTTTTGATGTCAGACAATTGTATAAAATGGACTCACGCGGACTCGCTCGTGCTTCGCTTCGCGTATTTAAAGTAAAATTATAATCTATATGCCTACATCGACAATGAGGAGAAGTGTTAGGCAACCGAACGAACCGAATTATAAATTAATTAATTTAAAAACCGTGGCATGTGGCAACACTGCTCGACTCTGCTCGTCAGTACGCTGTCGTCGTCATACGCTGGAATAATGTAACTTCCTATTAGAGAAAGAATATTGAAAATTGGTGCAGTAGGATGAAATGTTGATGACTTATTGATTTCAAAGCATGGCAACACTGTACCATCTATATCACTCTGGTATAGTGTAACTTTCTATCGGCAAAAGAAATATCGAAGTGGGTAACTCAATTGGCCAATTTTTTTTAATTATTATAAAAAGGGCAACCACATAGCCAATGTTGTTGTTTTATGCGAATAGTCGCATCAAACTAACAAACAAATCTTCCCTCTTTACATAATAGTGTGGAAGCGTGGACTAGTCGACACGCGCGACTTCATTCGCATTTTGCTTCGTTCCTATTGGTCGAAGCGTTATATTTTATAGACTTTCACAATAAATGGACTATCCGTCCCAAAACGAATCTAAACGAAACTCTTCAGCTTTATAATATTGTAGTACGTAAAGATATATTCTAAACAATTATTATCTAATATTACCTATATATATTCTACGTTTTTAAAATTATATTTGTAAGTTCCAGAGTAACCGCCGCTTAGAAGAAAAAAAACACAAGTTGCCAAGATGAAGCCGAAGATTGAAGATCATAGAAGAAAGAAGAAATTTATTGGCACATTCGTGATCTACCCTGTAGATCCGGGCTTTTGTAGTTAAGTTTTCATCAGAAGCTCGTCTCTACAGGTATCTCACGGCTGGAAGACCTCGCTACTGTGTTTCATCATCGTCGTGCAGAATAATTTAAATTTTACTTCATTTCTATTGTGTTTTTAATTTGTGTATTTGTAAATAAATGATTTTTGGGTTCAACCTTATGGTTATATGGTTTGTTGTGAGACCATTTTGACGCCCCCGCCGAAATAAATCGTAACATCTTTACTTTACTCTAAATTTTTTTGACGCAACTCTCGTAAGTGCTTAAATATTGCTATTTTGCAACAATATATTGATTAATAAATGTTTTTTTTATAATCTAAGGATTATTCTTGGGAAATTGCACCCGGGCGAAGGTGGGGCGGGTCGACTAGTGATTAATAAAAATATTTTTATTCGATTTAAACAAATACAATAATATTTGCTCGAATAAAAGTGTCGGCATCAATTT
>JAOPUB010000013.1:2133377-2144202 GCA_027564055.1 Neptis clinioides
GTTGGTCAAGAACGACGCCTTGTTTACTAGTGATGAATGCGATTTGTACATATCATATAATTGTACCTAACATTAAAATGATAGTAAATTTTAAAAATTTCAACTAATTTTATTTAAATATTATGAAGTAAATTTGTAGCAGTAATGTGTTTGTTTTGAAATTTCATGTAGGCTTTTTTAAAATATAATATAGATATTATTGACGAGTCTGATAATACAGTTTTTGAATCCTTACTAAAGCGAAGCTTAGTGATTGTCATGTTATGACAAGTAGTGCTCCATTATGTGTTTTGACTCTACATCTAAACTATTATCATCAACTTTAATGATATATTACTATTATAATAAATTTTTAATAATATTTTAATTGTTTTAAACATTTTAAAGATTATGTGACCAATTAAAGTGCTTTGTTGTTAAATAAAATCAAGAGAAATTATTTAAATAATTAACTACTGCCAGCCACGCTTTCAGTTTAATCTTAATAACTTGTAATCAATTGAAGTTGAAGAATTCACTATGTTTCAGAATCAAATCAAGGTTTTAATTTCTTGGGAATACCGTCGAAATAATATGACATCTTTAATATAATCAATCGATTTGGCCAATAGAAACGAAGTTGATATCTTCAAATGCTTGATCAGATAAGTAATTTCATAAAGTTAAGAATCATTTTTATTTTCTCAGATTATATGTAATTAGCTTTTAACCCAACAAAGTTATCAGAGTCGATTGCTTGGCTTCAGACATACGTTAAATTTATAACACCTTTTTTATCTTCAGGGGGTTAAAAGGACTGTAAGGCTGCGTTTCTACCAGATACATGTGAGGTTGTATATAGAAGGAAGTGTTTGTTAAGATCCATTAGAATCACATTATATAATAACATTCAAATGGTTCCTATAATTAGGAGATCTATAAGTAAATAAATACATTAACTTATAAAAAGCGTCATAAATGTACTTTAAGGAGGAGATTGCTTTATAAATCATAAGATGGCACCGTAACATATCTAATTGCATCACTTTTTATAAATAGAAACAACAACTATCAAATTTCAGTAATACAGGGGGTCTATTAGTAAACAATAAATTAATAAAAGAAGTTTTAAAGTAGAGCACATGTCAAGTGACGTGAGGAAAAAATGTCGGCTCCGCCACGTGGTAGAGCTATAAAAGTGTCCACAGAGGTTTATGGGTGTAAGCGGTAGGCCGAATGACTTCTGCCGATTTATGAACTCCGCGGTGCATACATCTTTATGAGCAAATTAGCACTCATTGTGTATTCGATTTATTCGCGTACGAGTACGTAGCGAATGACAAATGTGCGAATTTTGGCGAAATGCGCCGTAATTTTGTGCATTTGGCAGATTTTTCACGCTGCATCATATGAGAAGCGTGTTTAAAATTTTTTTTGTTAGTAAGATTTATTGTATTGGCGAAGACGGATTGTAATGAGTAATTATTTTACATTAATATAACTTATTATTATACTGCTTGCCTGAAATATTGTTTGTAAATAATTTATATAAAAAGTTCGTTTCATTTATAGTCGTATTTTTTATTATCAGTTCCTTCCAAAGAATAAACACATTATTGAAGTTATTTGTTGACTTAACTGATTTTATAATAATTATTATTAATAACTTCTTGTATGACATTCAGACAACAAGTGTAACACTGGAGCACTGCCATCCATTTCAAATTAAATTATCTACTTATACATTTTTATTGCTTTTCTCTTCAAATAATAAAATTATTCATTGAGCTGATTTGTTTATTGTATTATATAATTTACTGAAACTAAAACATTACACAAAAATAAGTAACTTAAAATTGTAAGTTATAAAAAACTAAGTTTGTACGATTGTCGGTTCAATGCATATTTAAACTAAGTTTTTCCTTTCATTATAATAATTTACGAGTTTACCTTTATTTATAATAAAATAAGGTCTTAAGTTTAAGTTGAAAACATAAAGTTATTAGTAAGAAATTAGCTAAATTATGATTAATTGATAATAGTTTCTCAAGGCTCAAGCTTTATGTCTAAAAATTTTATGAACTGAAATCAATGTCTTTATATTCTTTTTTAAAATAAATAGTTGAATGTTGAATTACTTTCAATACAATTACTATCCAGTAATCCTCTTCTCGTGTGACATCCAGACAACATGTGTTAATTTATTTCTGTGTAGATTTTTGTCACTCCCGTCCGGTCTATATTAAATGGGCCGAACAATTTCGAAGCTTTTTGTTTTATTGTTTTTTGTCAGTGGCTTTAACTCGAAGTCCTTTGAAGCAGTAGATTTAAATATTATTTTATTTAAGCGTTGTGTCAAAGTTCTATTGTTAGAAATTTAGAATGTGAAAGAATTTCACAGTACTAATAAAATTGTATTGATAAAACTCTTGAGAACTATATATTGCAATATTAATAATACACTTATTTATTTTGTCATTAATTACATTCTTTAATTAATAGTTGTCATTACATTTTTTCTTATTGGAGTACATATAGTTTTTATTTGTAAAAAATAATGTTTAAAAAACTACGCAACTTCTTGAATAATATATTAAAAGTTACATTAAACAGCATAAAATATATGACGCAATATATTTACGTATAAACTATTAATAACCTTAATCATATAACATTTAAAACATAAGCTCGTACGACAGGAAAAGCGCACTTCCTGTACAAAAAGCTCTTAAATTGACATTTCAAATCCAACGTCTTTAGATATCAACTTCAATATTCTTAATAACTGCGATATTAAATGATAATTAATTTAATTGTTTTTGAGTAATATAAATATAATAAAAAAATACTTACTCCAAAAACTGAAAAGGTTAAATAAGAAAAACACTATCACAAAACATCCCACAATAGTTCACTTCACTAAACGTATTCGAAGACGTACAAGTCAAAGGTCCGAAAGTTACGTGCGTCCGCGGCGGAAAACCGTTGATGTTTTCCCGGCGTTCGAGCGTCGAGTGCAGCGCCGAGCGCGAGGTGAGCTGAGCGAGCGGGCGGGGTGGGGCGGGGCGCACCTGGATCTGTTCCCGCTGCCGCTTGTGGCGCATCTGATAGCGATTTTGTTTAGAACTACAGCGCTGTTGACGGTTTTGAGAGCTGGTAAGTGGTGAAATTATTTTTATCTTTTTTTTAGCATTTCATAATTATTTTTTTTAAATTTAATGATTTCGCTTAATTTAGAAAGGTACTATATTATTTACGTGTAATAAGTATACAAATTACATCTTCAATTTTAAATAAATATTTATGTAAATAAGTTATTAAGTATCTGCATATATTTTTGCTTTACATAGGAATGTATTTTTTATTCCTACTATTATTTACGTTACACAAAAGCTCGAAATCTGTTTTAAAACATAGGAAAATTTTCATTTATATGGAAAAATTTAAAATGTGCTAAATAAGTTGTATTATCAAGAATAATGTTACTCAAATTATTCTATTAGCAGTCTACATAATATTACTTAAAAATGAATTAAATTACAATATCTTATAGGAAGCTACGATAATTTGGATTAGTATAGAACTATATTAAAATGAATATTATCATATTTTTGTAGTTTTTGACTAAAATTACTAAAATACATTTCCAATCAAGAACTATAATTATATCGGTATCTGCAACATCACAAGAATACCTAACTTGCATCTCTTGTTTACCTCACACAGCATTAAAATATGAGCTACTACATGTAACACTAAGAATTGTGTGACAAAAAACTGTATTAAAAATTGTATAAGTGCTTAATCTAAGTCGGAACAAACGGACATGTTCCATGCATCAGTGACGGGAGCGACAACGTTGAGGCATAAAAATTGCTAATGCTACTCATAATAAATGACAAGTACATGAACATCTATTTTTATGCACCCTAAGACAAAGTGACGGATTATATCGGTGTAATTAAATGGTGCTAGATTTTAAATAGCTATAATTAAATGTTTTCCATATTTTACTCTATCATAGGGAGGTTATTTTGTTTCATTTCACACTCAACTTTACAAGAATGAATATTACAGTGTCATTGCTAATCTAGTTTAAAGACCATCCCGGATTCACTCGGAAGCAGTAGGTAGATTAAATCTGCAAGTGTATTTTGTAATATATATTTTTTAGGCAGATTTTTCAAAAAATTAATTTACGCAAATCTTGTTCTAATAAATACGAACATAATAAAAAAATATTAGCCAAATTGGTCACGATATACGTTGTGTAGCAGATTGTGTAAAAAAGAAGAGTTACCAATTTATTTTTTTACATAATATTCATTGTTGGTTTAAAGATCAGTAGTAAATGATTAAATATCTTCTTTAATTTTTGATCCTGTTGGAACTTTTATTCTAATAGATCCTATAAGGAACTAATAATCTCTTCTACGCCAATAGCCATTATCATTACAAGTCCCTATTTGATTGTTAACATTAGTTAGGAACTGGTACAAATATTCATTTAAATGCCTTACATTTCAACTAAATCGAAATTAGAAAACCCCTTATATTTTAAACGATATGATTTTATTACCGGACTGTTTATTTAACATAACAACCCACTGATGAAATTAAAAAAATTCTAATGTTATGTAATCTGTCATATTTATCTCATATATAACCTTACAAGTAGCTCTACATTATTTTATATCCTATAGTCCAGTAGTTTGGCAGTAAGACTGTTTAAATAATGATAGAAGTTTATCTTATGCTGTTCTTAATAATTATAATAAACTGTTAATTGTATGAGGCCGTGGTGAGTAATTCATTTGAATTAATAATGAGTTTCTATTAACACTAACCGTTTATATTTAACTGTGCTAGTATTACGCGTACGTCATTGCTTTGCGAATAAACTGACGAATATCTTACAAGATTTTTCGTATTTGTACTGAGCAAACCTTCCTAAATATAATTATCTCATACCACTTAGAATGTCATTTGCTTGTATAAGTAAGACTGCAACAAATAAGACAGTTAGTAGGTAAGTAGAGTAGGAGTAATTAGTATGTAGAATGGTCTTCCCGTATCTTCTATCTCAAAATTATAAAAGAGTATAATGAATTTATTGTTAATTTCGTTAATTAATTATATGCTTTATTATCTGATTATCTCCTAATTCAATCCCTAAGAGTTGATACTATGTGAATCACTGCCCAATATTAAAAAATAACCTGTTCCTGTTATCAAAAATAAGTTAGCAATATGTTTTATATAAATTAAAGAAATTATTATAAATCTAGCTTATAATGTTCTAAAACAAATTGGATGAGTTTCTCTACTAATATCTATTGACACATTTAATAATTACATAAAATCTAATTTTTAGGTAAATATAAACTTATAACAAATATTTGCCTTATATAAAAATTCCAATTAAAATCTAATATTCGATAGCTTATGTTATTTCGTCCCTATTCACCTTGTCCCGTGGGTATAAACTTTATTACAACTTAATAAACCACACGACAAAACATGCACATGTTCTTACACATTACTCAAACGGTGACTTATAAAATTTATGACTTAGGGATATATTCTACTCTTCTAACTCTATGCGTTAGAAAAAGAGGTAAAATGTTGATTTAAAAACCGTTTATTGCTCACTAATGTGCCTTATTATTGGTAGTCAAACAGTTTTTGCTTCAACTGAGACATTTCTTATTAGGATTATTAGTCATATTAGATAATGCTTTTATTAGAAACTATAAACTGATACGTGTATTATCAGTTGGTAATGCTACTTATAGGAAAACAATAATGTAGTAAATATATTTTTTAATGCTAAATAAATAATATTGCTCTACTTATCTGTTTTCTGAATATTTTCTATATTTATACTTCCTTGCAAGAAACAGTGCTTCCTAGCTACTTTATTTTTATTATTTTTTTATCTATATTTAGATAAAGGTAAGTAGATATTAAGTTAAATATAAAATGTTTACATTTATTTTTAAATTTTTTGATTGGAGTTAATGTGTAGAGTTCTAAAGTTGATTCTGTTCTAGCAGAAAATCTAAAATTATTTTAGTATTTAAATAAATATATTATCCACATTTGTTGCTATTCGTATCTCTTATATTCAATCTACCTAACTCTTTCAAACCAAGAATAGTTACGAAATGATAAGATAAAATTTTTTTTATTAATTAAATTATACCAACATAAACAATGTCTTCAAAAATTAATTATTAATTGATTTTATAGAACGTTAATAATTTAAACAATCATCAAATAAAACAATCTTATTACAATTATGGAAATTCAATCAATAGAAATATTTATACTTCCATACATATTACGTAGAGTTTCTTGGCACCGTATAAAGCGTTCATGATTCACGAAATAATACATAATTACAATTTCATTTAATTTGCAATGGAATAAAAATTTGCATGGAAAATGTGCATGCTATCGCTTTCGCACGGTCGAGCTTGTGCTAGGTACGAGTGGGACAGACGGTGCACTGTCATTGCGCTGCAACAGAAGCATGCGTATTGCAGCAGCGTTGGGCGCGGCCCTTTGCGTGTAACGACGGGCGCTGATTGGTTGAAATTAGTTGTGGAAAGTGGGGTGCGAATATATTCGGAGTTTGCGAGTTTTGTAGCGGAAAACTTTATGATTTATAAAAATTTTCCTGATTTGTAATTTAAGATACATAATGTAACGTAATTTAACGGTACAGTTTATCCAATTTTATGAACTTTATTTTGAAGTTTCGATACAAACGTTCTATTATTTATTTTTACAATAAAAATAAGTATTTAGTTTTATACTTTGTTAGCGTTAATAAATTCTTGCGTATAGAATAATATTTGATTCGTAAGTTTTAAGACACTTTTATAATTATTTATGGTGTTTTTTTATTTCATACTAACAGCCAAACACAAAATCATAAGACACAAATCCTATTTTTGTGTATAGTATATTTGAATTTTTATTTTAAAAGTCAAAATTAACATTTAGTAGTATGTAGCTCTAACGTGTAGGTACAAATATTCATCCGACTTAACCTTCTCGTTTTTTATTAAAATAATAATATTTATTATGCTTACATTTTGATTTTTTAACATCTATTGATATTTAAAACCAAAAAAAAATACCTTCAAAACGTATTCTATTCCAAAATTGACAACTTGTTGATAGTGGTGCCACGTAGCGGAAAACTTTGAACTACTACTTCCAGACACAAAGCTGTGTTGTACGACGGCGTTACTCGATAGGTGGCGCTGAAATATAATATTTTTTGTATGCAGTAGCAAAGTGTAAGGCTTTGTTACTCTATAATATTCGAATCCATATAAGATTACTTTTATTTTAGTTTTATTTATTTCGTAACACATATAATAGAGCTTTGCAATAAATTTAATGAGGCTCTTTATTAGTATAAGTTGTAATTTTTCGGAATTTCTATTTTTAACTGACTTATTTTAAATTAAACATTAATTGTTACCATTTTGAATACCTACACATTAAACATATTAGTGTAATCTCTAGCCAA
Source organism: Neptis clinioides (assembly GCA_027564055.1). NCBI lineage: Eukaryota > Metazoa > Arthropoda > Insecta > Lepidoptera > Nymphalidae > Neptis > Neptis clinioides. The sequence continues at coordinate 2,140,903 of JAOPUB010000013.1, forward strand.
TTTCTGTCTGCTTCTATGTTTTGAAGTTCTGTGAATATAAACTATCACATTCCTTATACATTTTACAATAAATAAATTAAAAAAATCTACATCACGTGTCAATGTAAAGTGACAGATAAAATTAGTAAATTTCACGGTACAAATATTTTTATTTTTCTCGTTAAGTTGCCTAATTTCAAACATTGCATTCGAAGTAGCGTTCCTCTATTAGTCAAACTGTCACCCCTTGTCAAAGTGAACTCGCCCTTTCGACACCCGTCCAATAGAACATACACGATGTGAAGTTATTACATAGTCTCGTGTCCTTGAAGTTAAAACCAATAAGAGAAATATCTATGTTACAGAAAATACTTGTATTACCTACTTGTCCAAATTTCGTATATTTTGTTACTAAGATATAGAGTTTGCTCTACCTAAGTTTTGAATCCATTATATTATGATTATATTATGTAGGTATGTAGTAATCCGAGTTAGAATGATGAATGAATGAAGCCATATTTTTTAAAAATAAGGGATTCGAATAACTCATCACGAGTACCTAAATTTTCTAAACACTAATCAATTGCCAACGTTTCAACGTCAGAAATTTGTAAAAAATTTTTTAATGGAACAAGATTTCATTTTATTTCAAAAACATAGGTATATGATGTGTAATGATTTATTTTATTTAAAAAGGTCATAAAATTTTTATTTTATTATATATTACACCTGTTTACCATATTGGTAGTCAAGACCAAGTATAAAATGAAGAGTTAGAAAAAAAGGTTGTTCTATAGAAAACAAATGAAGTAGTAAACTTTAAACATGATTAATATTGACCTAACGTCTATATTAGGAGTTACAACAAGTTGATTCACAATCGATTTACTCAGCTGACAAACAAACGTCAGATCCGTATTTTTATCTCAAAACTCATATTAGGTTAGTAACACAAGTGGAAGTTAGAAATAATTATAGAAAGAGCGGGGTAACTGATGAAATTAACAGAAAACCTAATTTTGCTCTATTTGTCGTTTCATATACGAAATATATAATAAGGCAACTAAATGTGGGAAACTATAATAATTAATAAACTTACAACAGTTATGTTTGTAAATAAATTATGATAAAATATTATTGTTTTTTTAGTATATTTTCCTTTTATCTACTAAAAAAACCATAATATTGACTGTTGAGTATCTTTCCAGTTCTTCTCAGCAGAAAACTGCTCCCCGAACTGGCCCTAGCTTCAGACGAACAGACTGACTGACCAATTTTGACGTTTCAAAAATACTTTGTAAAAGTCTATTTGAAATAAAACATATTTTGAGTTTGAGTATCTAGTTTACAATTTTACGAGGATCAATCTTTTTCTATAAAATGTCTTTCTAAAGAGAACAATTTTTTAAAAGATGACCATAATATACAGCTCTTTATATTAATATTAAAGGTAATATGCTAAATATAAATAAACGTATTAAAAACACATTTAAAAGTAAATTCCGTCAGCGTATTCTATGTAAAACAACATGGTCGTTTTTTCAGGAAAAGCCGTATAAAATGCGGGGTTTTAATTAAATGCAATGTAAACATGAAACCGCCACCACGTAAATTATGACCTCGGGACTTGAGTGGAATGAATCAACAAATAAAATCTGAAACGCATAAAAATATTATTTAATTCTGTATTGGCTACTCTTTTAGATATTTTTTTTGTTTATTAGTAGCATGTGATCTGTTTAGGTTTTGCTTAAAATAGTACCGACTAAGATTTTTGTATTATTGTAAAATATTTTTTTTGCTTTATTTAAGGAGCTTGATCTCGTTTAGAAATACATCGCTCCTTGAAAAAATTGATAGTAAGATTTAACAATTAATCAAATAATCAAGTATTTGTAACTTACCTAATATTTTCTAGTAATATCTAAGATTTATTAAGAAATAATAGTATTTATTAACTACTCAAAGATTTAATAACGAATATTTACTATTATTGACTCCAAATCTATATTTTTTATTAGACGTGTTATTACTGATACTAAATATTAAATATTATATTCGGCCAACTCTGCTGCCGGACAGCCGAATATCCGTCTGAACATAGCCGATTGGCGACGACATGAGTGAGACGATCGGGTTAAAATTTGTATTTCATTGTATTATAGAATAGTTGGAATTAGTGTTCATTTAATTTCGTCATAATTTTTTTATGTATAGTATTCAGCAGAATACTAGATTGTTATCTTGTATTCAGATTTCCGGTTACTGTAAAATTACGGAATATACCTACGTTTCATCTCTAATTTTTGCTTCATAAAATAAAAATGTAACTATTTGATTTTTGAAGTTTTCCGTAACAAATATTATTTTTAATGGTTTAAATAGATTATTAAGCAATATTACTAATTTATCCTTTAAATTAATCATTTTAACAGCATAGTAAAAGCCAGAAAATTTCTTAGTTTATACAGTATTTAAATTCCATCTCGTTTGATTCAGGAGGAGTAGGCTTAAGGTTGTCCTTGACATGATCACGACTCTCACCGGACACTCTTCGGCCTTTTCTACCCGATATGTAATATTAATAACTCACATGACCCTTGACAAGGAAGAACTAACATATTTTAGACAAATTTTTCGTTGAACTTTCTTACAGGGACATAGGTTACCCTAGTCGCCAATACAATATCAACAGTGTTGCTAACTATATTCAAAAACAACAAATATATCCGTCCATGAACGTGTCGCATGTCACGATTAGCGTCACAACACTTCAGCTTTGTCAAAGTGCAGATATTCAAATTAAGACCTCATTACACAACGCGCCGCACGCTAATCAATTATTTTAATGATTTCCAACTTTCTTAAGCTTTTTATTTATTTTACAAACCGACCCGCGTGACATCGTTAACGCTGACTATGGTATTATTTACTTGGAAATTTATTTATACTAAAAATATGTTAACATTTCGTTCTAATCTATTAGGATATATATCGACGCCCCCACCGAGTAAGACCGTAAGGTCACATTACTGTCATTTTTTTTATTTCATTTTTGTAATCTACATACACGATTACATCTCCTATATTTTTTACTAGTCGACCCGCCCCGGCTTCGCCCGGGTACCATTCCCCACGTATAATCCTTAGATATTAATAAAACATTTAATTATCAATATATTGTTGCAAAATAACAATATATGGTATCCCACGGGAACTCATTTTTTTTCCTAGATAAAAAGTAGTTAATCCAGTATATAAACTATCTGTGTGCCAAATTTCATCAAAATCCGTTCAGTAGTTTTAGCGTGAAAGAGTAAC
>JAOPUB010000013.1:2153518-2163725 GCA_027564055.1 Neptis clinioides
GGTCGTGCTGGAAATCTCTGGGGGGGGGCCTATGTCCAGCAGTGGACCTCCTATGGCTGACGCGACGACGACGACGACGAACGTCCCAATGATTCGAAATGCGCTGATAGACCCGTGTTAAAGAGTGCCTACAAATGCGACCTCAAGTAAGTTTAAATAAGCTGAAGGTTTTTAGTAAATTGCCAAATGCTTTAAGACTATTATTGAACAAAACATAAATTGCTACCTGATTCACAATCCTTGTAAACAAAGAATCACCGCTAAAGCTTAATATTAACCGGTACAACACAGGTAGCAAAATCATCAGCAGCATTACTAAGCAAAATCCGATAACTAGTCAAAACATGTCAAAATTACTGTCAACATTTGCACATTCGTCTCTAGAGAGTAATCCCTTCTGTTGACTTTCTGTATTTAAGCTGTATTTAAACCTTTTGAAACCATTGTGGTTACCGCAAACAAAATAAAATGTAGTTAAAGCTGTTTTTAATCTTATTTATTTAAAGAGACAATGTAAAGAAGAGAGACAGAGAATGAAGGTGCCTGTTACTAGCTTATAGATCAAGATAGGATTTTAGTGAATTTATAAATCTCCCTAAAACTCCCCGCTATGAAGTCTGGCTAACGGTCACTCTGAAAAATAATTAAATTTAAAAGAAAGAAAAATATGTTAAACACATGACACTAATATTAACCATAATCTGTGGTCTTTCTCTTCACTTCCACTTCCCCAAATGATAAATTCTGAATGCAAATGCTAGAAAAACACTTCTGAAGATATCGAAAGCGCTATACGTCTACATATAATTTTTGAGTTCTCTCAATTCCTCCAGCATCCCATCATCAGAACTGCAACCATATCTATCGAATACAAATAAATTAATTAAAGTAGGTATATCTTTTATTGATCAGTATTAATAAATTTAAGGGAGCCTATCGGAAGGTTTCAACTGTAATACGTATGTATGAAAGATATTTTCATAATGTAGAATCGTTTATGTAATATTTATCTTAATTATGTCTCATCGTCAAGGGATCTTAGGTTATTAAAAATAAGTTTTGATAAGTCTAAACAAGTTCAATGATTAAAAAGTTTTTATTAAAAGACTACAAAGATAACTTTGATACATGAGAAATTAACTCCTTATAATTAGCGCCCCTTGTAATTGACTAGAGAATTACAATAATCAATAAATAATCAACTTTAATTCTATGACTTACATTTTTTCTTTACTAACTACATAGGAACTGTTGGTGTCTAACTATATATACACATAATATCTACTTAAAACATATCATTTTATATAAAGCTGAGGCATTAATTAAAACATATTTATTATTTATATATCTCAGGATATGTGGATATTATTTTCTACATAAATAAGATATTTTTTTTATCACAATCACTTATAACTTAATGGTGAACTAACTGATGACTAACAGTCTTCAAAATTACTACCTTAGTTATACAAACCAAACTATATTATAATTATTATGTATATTTACATCTCTGCTTGTTTTTTTATATATATATATGTAAAAGCGATTGAACTTACTTTCACATTTTAGGAATGATATTGGTATAGGGTGGCATTATACTATTCGAATGCATATTTCCTGACAAATTTACAATATTCGCCATAGCCCCTTCATAAGCTGGATGGTGATAATTTGGTTCGGCATATTCCGGGAATGCTGAAATCTGTTGTCGAGAATCCAGAAAATCAGGCATATTTCCCAATTTAGTTGCTGTCAAATCTTCTGCTCCATACGGATCTGGAGACGTCGACAATTTTCCATCTTTCTTCGCCTTCATTCTTCTATTCTGAAACCATATCTTAATTTGTCTTTCAGTAAGTCCCAAAGCATGTGACACCTCAATTCTACGTCTTCTTGATAAATATTTATTAAAATGAAACTCTTTTTCAAGTTCAAGAGTCTGAAATCTTGTATATGTTTGCCTAGTCCTTTTAGATCCTTCCTTTTTATCCTCACCTGAAAAATAAAAGCAAAATTAAAACATAATTCATAACATAATTAGAATATTCATAATAATTATTATAAATATTAATGAATACATACCACCGATACTTTTCATCCACGGATAAAACCCTTGCATTTCAGATGCAACGGCCATTTTGTTATCAACATAATCCTCTTTGTCCCCGCCTGCATCGACCCTTGTCATGTCTTGACAGTTCTCTGAGCAATCCTCAGTAGATTTTGCGCTTTCGTTTGAAAGCGGAGCCCCACCCACAGCATGCTTAGTCTTGATTTTTGTAGACTGATATGAATTAACATTATATTCACCGTGAAATTGATGCAAATTATCTTCATTTGCTGCTTCTGTTTCATTATTTTTAACCCAATTTTCATAATTATTTGAAGCATAATCTATAATTTCTTGAGAATAAGATTTATCATATTTTCCATAATGCGATTGTGTTTGTTTTGTATTAGGTTTATTCAAAAGTGCTCTTAAATTTGGAGAGTCACCTTCCTCTAGAGAAGTAGCCTTTGCAGCACTCGACGAGCTTTGTGGGGATCCATAACTTGTTTCCGGCAAACTACATTGACTTGGAGAATGATTAGAACGAATATCTTCTCCTTTTATATCTATAGCAGGCTTATTAACATTTGGTGTGATATGAGCTTGCATACCTTGATGATATCCATAGTTCTCATGATGAGCGTACATATTCATATCTCTCCACCTGTTTATCATATCCGTATTTACTTGTTCCCCGTGGTTCATGTAATTTACTGGGTAATTTTGCCAATAAGGTTCTGTTTTTATTGCTTTGTTGCTTGGATTATTAATTCCATGCACTTTGTTGTAATTTTCATTATTATAATTAGCATTTTGAGGCAAAAAGTTGTTGTGATAATCATAAGCAGAACCTATTGGGTATTGATAACCATAGTGAGTCTCTCGCGCACTTGAACTGTTAATTTGAGCACTATTGTTCCACATATCACTTCCACGATTAGTCGTAGCCGTCGACGTCATATTGTAAACACAAACACCACTATAAACACTGTAAAATTGATTCAAACACTGAAACTCAACTGTAACTGCGTGGGCGACGATGATCCGTCTCTTAGGTTGACTGCGAATCGAATGCAGTAAGTGCCAGAAGGCAATACGACCCTAACAAATGTAATACTTTTATGTGACCTAAAAAAATTTGGGGTACTTACAACAATAGCGTCACTATTGTCCCTATACAGAGTTGTAAAACTGGATTTTCCGTCTCACTCTATATTAACATTGTTCCATTTGTAGAAGTACGGGTGAAAGAGATAGAAATACTTTGGACATGAGGGGGAAAATTTTGCAAAAATTCTATGAATGTTTACAATACCAATATTCCCAATATATTTTAGAAGTGTGAGTAGCTGTCTGTACACGCAGATCATTGATTGATTTAAGGATGTGTGTGTATAAGAGGGTGGAATAGATTGATTTTATTCTATTATTGGTTTAGTGTAAAGCCACGTATGTGTGTCACTGTGCTGAATTAGAGAACTGCAATTTATATTGGTTGATCTTTTTTCAATAAATTTTGAGAATAGGAAAAATAGTCAGGTAGAAACTAAAAATACATGAAATATTAATATTCTTTAATAAATTTAAAGATAATAAAATCCATGTTTGAAATTCTTTTTTTTTTACGAATGATTGATTTAATTTAAAAATATGTCATTTTTTTATTATTTCGTTTATATTGTTTTTCCAGTATTAAACTTACACGAGCTTAATAACCTTCCAATTTATCTAAAAAAAAATAAAATATTTAAGTTCGTCAATAAATATTTTCATGATTTCTAAATTATGAGTTAGTTACTGAAAAAAATATGATTTTTTAATTTACAATATAATGTATTCAGTTTTAATTAATTAGATAAATTTTAGGCATAAAATAAACTAGCTGACACGCACGACTTTATTCGCGTTAAACTCCGCTCCTGTACGTCGTAGCGATATGTTGTGTAGCCTAAAGACTTCATCGATGAATGGACTTATCCAGCACAAAAATAATTTTTCTATTCCAACTAATAGTTCCTGAGATTAGCGCGTTCAAACGAACAAACAAACAAACTCTTCAGCTTTATAATATTAGTATAGATGAATCTGATGATCTTGTATGTTTGCATTTTTAAATTGTTTGTCAAAATACACGAGAAAACATCTAAACGGATTTCTATAAAATTTTGCACACTGGCTACTTTATAACCTGTAAGAAATTGTAGAATTGTTAGATTATACAAAAATTACAGAAACAAAAAGTATCATTCTTTTACGGTAGAAGATTATTGCCTCATATATAAGCGAATACAGACGTATACATTTAGAGCAATAATGTTGTTAGATAAAAGTGACCACGAATAAACCGGCAACAACGTAATGCGTTAAATAAAATCAGAAATATTTTGCGGTAATATTTTCTTTCTCAAGTTTCTTCTTAAATAAATGAAATAAATTAAAATAAATACATTAATTAGTTGGGTAAAAAAATTAGCTTCATTTGATATATAACAAATTCCGGTGTTAATTCGCGAAATATAAAGAAGTTTATGTTTTTTATTTTTCCTGTAAAATTTGTGTTTTCCGATTACGGTTTTATTCGGTGGGGGCGTCGTTATAATTGTTTTATATAATAATATATTTATTTATTATAAATTGTCTATTTATGCTCAATTTGGTAATATAAGCAAATTATAAAATATTGTTATTCAGTAATAGTAAAACAAAACTTAGATATAAATGGACTCTGGTTCCAAAGAAATTATATTTAGAACTTTAAATATGTTCGAAAGTTTGAAGTATTCTTCTGTTACTTAAAATTGATTCTTTAGTTTAAAAATAAATGAGCAATGACTTATCTTTAGTTAAACTAGCGTGAGATTGAGAAATGCACATATAATCAGTATAAAGTTGGTGTTTATTAAGTAAGTGTAAATAGAAAAAAAAAATATTGTTAAATCGGCTCAGTTGTTCATTTTGTAATTAAAGGAGGAAAGGGGATCTCCAAATGTTAGGACTGATGGAGGTGAGAGGGTAGAGAATGGACCTCGACCACCCTCCAGATCTGGTTCATCATCGAGTAGATCTACACCAAAGAGTTCAAAAGATGTAAGTATTAATTTGGAATTTGAATTGTTCATGATATACGTCGAAATGATAAACCAACGGATTTAAAATTTCTGGAGATAATAACCAAGAAACTTAGTAAGCATGTTTTTTGGTAATCAAAGCCTAAAAGTAAAAAGAGCTATAAAATCTGTAAACTGAATCTAACTGGTGTATACTGGAAGTTGAAGTAAATAACAAAAACACTGACAGTTTAGCAAACTGAGGGCAGCAAGGGCACGTATAATAAGATAGATGTAAATGAGTAGGAAAAGATAAGGCATCATTTATTGCAGCATCCGCAAATCCAAACCACCGAGAACAGGTTTAGATCTCCTTCGGAAGTATGAGACAGCAGTGCTAAATATAGCTGCGCTGGCGCAATTTGTGAGTGTGGATTTGTATTTATAAATAACGTCATGTTTGGAGTATATGGAAAACGGTGTAAAACTACATAAATTCTTTCTTACAAAGCCTAATGACGTGTCTGTTAGTTCGCGGGAAACTTATCCGTTTTAGCCAACAGGATGGAATGAGTGAGAAAAGTGAGTGTGTATAATCTATTAAGGTTTTGTGTCATAGCGTACTGTAGAATGTGTACTGTTGAATATAAACATCTTGATCGACTGGGAACTACATTCAGTAGTTCCCATGACCAGATCGTTTATTCCTACGCTTTGTCGTCTTATTCGTGGTCTTCTCTTTAGAACATTTCTTTCACAACGGCAATGGATTCTTTGGGTTATGTGCCCAGACCACTGCCACTATATATACGTCAGTATATATTGATTGAAATACGATGACAATTTTTGAAAATTTAAGGAACATTTAAGTTTAAAGAGTTCAATAAGAGTATCTGCAACATAAAATCTTTCTTTTCAAAATCCGATATTACTGTCATCTAAAAGGACAGGAAGCATTACCGAGTTAGCAAAGAAAAGTTCATACAATGTCATGAGCTAAAAATAATGTGTTATTCTTACGACAATAAACGAGATAGACATGTCAATTGAATAACAAGGGCTCAATTGAGCAACAGTATGTTAATTTATGTTCATAGGGCTCGATGAATGGTACCGAGACGACTAGACGTGAACTTGCGCTCTATTTTAAAAGTGTATAGTGTACTGTGAATTGAGAACACGATACATTTACGGATTTTATGTTTTACTTTAACTAAAATATTATCTATACTGATATTATAAGGCTAAAGAAATGGTTTGTTTGATTAACGCGCTTATCTCAGGAATAACTGTTACGAATTGAAAAACCAAAGCTATAAACTATCGATACGACTAATAGGAGTAAAGAAAAATTATTACTTTCGAGAGAAACGATGAATAATGAAAATGTCACCTCTTTTAGAATTGTATTTTTGGTGTCTAAATCTCCTCAGGTTTAAAGTAAACAAGGCGTTTTGTCTAACACCAAAATAATTATTGGGACTAAATTGTAAAACATATGATATGAAAGACGCTTTGATAAGTTCATATAATCAATAAATGAAAATAATTCCTCGATTAATAAGATCTGGTTAGAAGTCGACTTATCACGTGTATCAATTGGTTTACTAGTTCAAATTGAAAGGGAATTGATCATTATTAATGACGTAATGTTAGTGAAAAGGAATAGCTTTTCAATAGATGTGTTTACTGTTTACATGTCTTCATTTAATATTCTTTACATTATTACTATTAAGTCAAGCCACTCAACCATATCTCGTTTTTTCGAAAGACACTCGTTTTATGAGATAGCTTAAAGTAATAGAAATATCAACATATTTCTATTACTTTAAGATTTAATGTTGAATAGTTGAATTACTAGAAGGTTCTTCATTCCGACACGAGACGAATACATTACACGACTAACAGCGCTCTCTTAAATGACCATAAATTGGTGCAATTTAATGGTCTATTTTCGTTTGAGAGCGTTAACTAACCGACGAAGGAATTGTATGAGACACAAATATGGTGCAATGCAGTATGTTCGTATAATTATTAATGTGGAAGGTTTAGGTGTATAATTTATGTCGTTTTTTTTTGTAGATTTATTGAAATATGACGATAATTGTCGGAAAAAGTTAGGCCGCCTGAGAGCGTGCATCGAATATTCTACGTTTTTATTTGTATGCGATTAATTCATTTAATGATGATTATAATATGTCTCAGCGAAGCGAGGGTAATCGGCTAGTGAAATAAATAACATATGATTTCCAATGTACAGGTTAAAAGTGATACAAGAGCACATTATATCACCAATCTTGTATCAGATTACATCCAATTGATGCAGGTTAGTGTTGTTTATTACTATGACACTGTCATACGTAAATTAATTGTGATGAATGGAACGTTAAATAGTTTATAATTGTAAATTTAGCATTAAAAAAAGATTATCTTCCATAAATCACTCTAAAAAGAAAAAAAAAAATAGAAAAATAATTCTCGGAGATTGTCATATTATAGCAACATTGTAGTTAATAGTGAAATTACTGAATCATTAGAGGTAATATACATCAAAGTTAGAGTAAACAACGTAATTGTCAGTCACACCACCACTTGTTGCCATTATGTATGATTAGCATGTTACTTTGTTGCACACAATGGGTTACCACTTCAAATGTGCAGTTATATTGCTGGTCATAACAATTGATACTGTAGATAAAACAATGTTGATTCAAGGTTATATTATAACGACAGAAGGTTCCATAGATGTGCGTAATAAATTTTGCCATAAGTAAGTAGTTTTTATTTCTTTTTTTGTAGAAGATGATAGTTTAGATATGATAAATGAGATAAATTAGACCATATGTGCTATCTTAAGGCCCATTTATAGAAGGCACTAGTCAACCCAACCCGGTGTAGACATTTAATAATCAAAATTGTTGCTAAATAAAAATATTTAACAGTAAACATATTTATTTTCCCGGGATAAGTTTGTTCACCATATTGTTTTTGCAGATTAAGTAAGTTTATAACATTAGTACGATTATAAGTAATAAGTAGATAAGTACGCTAAGATTAACCTCGTACATAATATTTCGTATTTATTGATCCTTTGATTTTTTTAGTACCTGAGCAAAGCCGACGTGGGCGGCTAATATAAATAAAATAATCGTCGTAACCAGTCGCAGCCTGAAGTTTTAGGGAGGCATCACGCAAAGAATAACGTAAAAAAATTGGATTGTCATAGTTGTATTTCTGTTGGTATAATTTAAAATATACTTTGTTTTGGGGTGGGAGAAAAAAAATTATCATTAAATAAATGCTCAATGCAAAGCGGTTAACTAGCTTACAATATACATTTCGATTTGTGGTACGAACAGTTCTATTTACATGTTAGGATAAATAATCGTTTTTTTAATATTTTAGGGATCTCCGGGCAATAGTGGACTTCCTGGCTCACCGGGGGGCAAAGGTCAAAAAGGAGAAAGGGGGTATCAAGGTTTACGCGGTGTGCCAGGTAATTCTACCTTAGGAACCCCTGGAAGTCCAGGAGAAATAGGTAAAACTGGTGAAAAAGGTGAAAAAGGACGTCCTGGTATTAACGGTTTTCCTGGTTCACCTGGACAGAAAGGAGATCGAGGCGGCCGTTGTAACGATTGTCCATTAAAAATAAGCAAATCAAAGACTCCCCCCGCCTCCCAAAATGCTTACGTAATACTTGAACGGTACCTAAGTTGTAATGCTTGTGTTAGGAGTGGGCCACGACAGTAGTCCAATGACTGGGATTTGAACTCATGACCTATTGATTGTGGTCGGGAGTCCAACGCCTGAACCACTGAGTTACTGCCGCTTTATTTATATATTATTGCTAAAACAATAAGTATTGCTGACGGAGTACGAACGCAAACTGTTAATATAATTAGCTTCACTCGTACCATGTCCTTGTGTAAACAATTTATTTAAACAAAGCGAGCTAATAGCTAATAGCTGTATAAATTCTTAATTTTACAAGTATGGGAATAAAATGAATAATGACGATGAATATGACGACAACTTTATTATATAAATAAGTGGTTTTCGTCCAAAACAATTACATCTATAAATAAGTCATACTCAATATAGAATTGATCAAGGCAAACCGAATTTTGGGTGACCACATAGGCAAGGTCAAATAAAATGCTTTAACTTATTCTGTTGTTACGTAACGTTAAGTGACATAAAAGATTTTTAACAAAAAATTGAATCTACTTCTAACACTACAAAACGCACTAAAAAATAAACACAATGGCATCACCATTCACTTCATCACTCGGAAAAATTTCATCAGAATCGGTTCAGCCTTTCGGGAGCTATGATATCATAGACAGATTTTACTCTGAAACTAATAAAACAGTGGCGTCACAATCTCATTTGCACCTAAACAGAAAAATCCGTATCAAAAACGGTAAGTTGTCCTGGAGCTATGCAATAAACAGACTGACGAATATTATTACTATTAAAAAAATGCTCAGGCGTTGGACTCATGATCGACACGTTCGATGAGTAGTGAGTTCAAATCCCAGTCATTGGACTACTGGCGTGGCCCACTCGTAACACAACTATTAGGAGGGGAGAATAGGAATACTGGTAGTTTGTAACCTAAACTGCTATTAACCTTGAAAAAGAAAAAAAAAAAGATTTAACCAATACGCTAAATTTGACCATAAATATGCTTTGATTAAGGCTTTCATCGATAAAAACTAAAAAATTACACTTTCGTTGAAAATCTGCATTTTGAAATAAATCTATATCTACATATTAAAAAATAAATGTAAGGTATCGATTCGTCTGTACATCGAAAATATCTTAGAAATTTTAATGCAGTGGGACATTTTTGTATGTCTGTCTGTATCTTTTTACGCGCATCACGCTGGAACGGCTGGACCGATTTGCATGTAATTTGGCATACAATCTTTTAGGCTGACTAAGAAAAAAGGACTTTTTATCCCAGATAAATGTATATATAGTTCCTGTGAGATAGAAATATTTTATTCACATACCTTAATAGATCGAAACAAAATTCTGTTGTTTTTTTTTACTTTAAACACCCGAAGTAAAGCGCAGGCGGGTGGCTAGTTTAAAATATTTGAAA
>JAOPUB010000013.1:2241276-2251923 GCA_027564055.1 Neptis clinioides
CCCGTTCACATTGGACGGATCTCATTCCGTTTCGGAGATTAGCCGGAACTAAAACACAGATAAAAATTAAATAAATGGCGTAAGATTTTTAAGCTTCACCGTTGCAACATTTTACATTATATTAAATAGATCCCTATGAATTTATTATCAGTTATAATTACGTATATGTGTCTTCGAAAAATCGTATACATTGCACTTGTAGAACTGGCCTTTCCAACTACGAAGTAGAAGAGTTAAATCAGAGAAGATTCACAAAATAAATACACTAGTTCCTGTAAGATCGAACGAGGAACTATCATTGATATCCAAGTTCATATCGATAATATTATTCACACTAAAACAATTGTACATAATCATAAAATCTAAATTATCATTTTTATATGTACAAAATAGCGATTCGATAGCTTAATTAGAAATAAAACATCAAATATATTAAATAATAACAATATCGTTAATAATTGCCTTCTTATCAATGGTTAATTATAAGAGGTCCTTATGGTTTTGTAATTCAATATCAATAGAAGATTTCGATTCATCGAGTTACAAAGTGCTTGTTTCGGTTAAATTAATAGCTTCCAAGAGATTTATTTCTTCAAGTGATAAGTACTTTAATTATTATAAATAAACTTAACAAAATGTATAAAGGAACAAGCACTTTGTAATGTAGAGAATATCATCGGAGAGGTTCCGATCGGACTGCAATTTTTTTAAAACATCCAAACAAGGTACATAATGTTATCAATCACATCAGCGTCGATGCAGTTACTAATCACTGCTTTTTTGGTAATAATTGGTATTGAGATTGCTCTATAAATTAATTTATACTTAACAACTGTAAAAATCTCTTCATCACACTATCATTACTCTTTATGTCAAGTCACTAAGTTACGTATTAGTTATAATGTAATATTATCATGAAAAGTCCAACATACAATTTATACAAATTAAACCGTTCTAGTAATTTGGGTCGCTGGATCGATCGTTTCAGATTCATTATATATGAAAATAAAGGACACGATCGAGTCGCGAATCTAAAACCGAGCGATCCCTCGCTTGGACCGTGGCCGTGGCCATGGCCGCGGCGTGGCCGTGGCGTGGACTAAGCTAAAGGCTTTACTGTGGCGAGGTGGGCGGACTCATGTTGTCCGGTTCGTCTCCAGATCCGGGCTCGCCTTTGGTCTTGTTTTCTTTCTTCCACTTCATGCGTCGGTTCTGAAACCATATTTTGATCTGGCGTTCGGTGAGACAGAGCGCGTGTGCGATCTCGATTCGTCTCCTCCGCGTCAGGTACCGGTTGAAGTGGAACTCCTTCTCGAGCTCGAGCGTCTGGTACCGCGTGTACGTCTGCCGACCTCGCTTCCGTTCTGAAATGTGAAATATCAAAAATTAAACATGTATAAAAATAAAATAACCAGCCCTGCTATTACACTGACATTAAAAACAAAATAGACGTTTCTGACAAATGGTGGTTATTTGTTAACAGCGAATACTGCCGGCGAAGTTAATTGAAAATTGTTCTGAGCTTATCAATTTGTTAATTATTTTTGCTTGTTCGGCATTTCTGTTCGCTGTCGAGGGAACTAAGTTTAATGAATCATACAGAACTTGAACAAACTTAATGATTAAGCAGTAACAGCGTGACGCTTTTTCTATAAATTCTGTTCAACAATGTTCTGTTTAATTACATACACGATTTTTGTTATCATCTAAAATTTTTTAATCAAAGTATGTTCCGGAACAAGATATGTTCATACTACACCTAAGTTACTACTATAATCTTTTAAAGTACCTCACCACCTTGCCATGATCTCGTTTTTTCGTGGGAACGGTGAAGCAATTCTTACCATTTAAGTAGACAGATGTACATACAAAATTGATATGAATCTTGTTACATAGTTTAATTGAAAACCTACGGCTTGATTTGTTGTTATATTTTTAACTGCTTTTAAGAACAGTTTTAGAACAAAGTCCAAAGATATTGTGGATATCTGTCATAATGTGAGCCTCACGCATGCTCGACCACAGGCCACACCGCTACCGATACCAATTAAAATAATTTAAGACGCCTCAGGCTTTTTCATTTTGTATCCATTATTCTTCGAGAAGATACGTAGCCCATTATGCGTTTTAGAGTACACTGAGAACTCTGTAATTTGGTCCTAAATTGAAAATACGACAACTCAGACAGCAAACTGACATGTGGAGCCAAAAGTATTTTGAAATATGTAGAGTATTATACATTTTAAGATTAAATTACACTAATCAAGATTAATTCCTATTTTAAGTGTATTTTGGTAGAGTTAAAGAATAACTGCGTAATGCATAATATTTAACTTATAAAGCAATTTGTAGCAAGAGAATCTGGAGCGGTAGAAAATGAAATTTCGTAAAGTTGTCTATAATGTTAGACTCAGTTGATTATTTTCATTTCAACAGCACGCAAAACAACTTGCAATACAAGATAAACACGCAAACTTCGAATAAAAGCCAACACGAAACTTGGATTACATTACGAATTCCGTTCTGCCCACTGTTTTCTAGACAGAGAACAAATACTCCGCCTTTTTATATAATTCTATATTTTGTGTTTCTTGGATTCATAAATTTCTCAGATTTAATATTCATTTGACTATGTTTTATAATAAAATATTAGATCTTAGGTTTGACTTTTGGTTTGAGTTGAGAGAGGTATTTGACGTAATAATTTTTTTGTGTCCAATCTAAATAACTAAAAATCAATTGCCTCTATGAAAGTAAGAGCAGAGCATAACTTCAGACCGACTGCACCAAATTGGATAATTTTTTTTGTTGGGTTAGTAGGTATTGTCAGGACAAGGTTTGTATAAAGGAAAAGTGAGTGAGACATAAACAAATCAGTAGTATATCACTACACACATTATGTAATAGAAATTCAATAGGTGTGTGAGTTACTGAACCATATAGAGTTAATACTACTCAATGAAGCGAGGGCGTACCTACATATTATAATACAAGTATTAAAAGCGTTAGAAATCAAAATAACAGAATAAGTAATTCTAGGTAAGCTTTCTAACTATAGCTTAAAGCTCAGACCAATATTCTGAGTAATACTACATCAGTATTTGAGTACAAATATTTGAATTGAGATCGTAAGTTAATAAATATTTATAAGTGACAGTGTTATTGTTTTAGAACGATAAATTATTTGGAACAAAGCAAAAGTACATAAGAGAGATACAATACGCAACACAAGTACTAGTGCAGGATTCAAAATTATCGCCCACTTGTTGCTCAGGAAATTGATAACAGCCTCATCGCGCCGGATTTTGGGACGCATTCAAGAATGCAAATACTCATAACAGAGCCTATCAGTTATTAGACGATATATGCTAATACACGATTTTTACAAATTATAGCAATTTTTGAAATCATTTTCAATGCTCCACTTCTTAACTTAATCATCCCCTCAGAATGAGGGAAGAACATTACAGAGAATTCTCAAGAGTGCAGATTTCATTAGCATTTTCTCCTTCACTGTTAAAGCAGGAGATATTTAATTGCCTAATTTAAACTATTTGGAAAAGTTAGAAGAGTGTCGCCAGAACAACCTCAAAGTAAGACATCAAAGTCTTAACCAGAAGCCTATCAATGCTGCTTATAAGTCATACTCAATAATATAACCAACTTTTTGATTTTTAATCACTTCTTGGGAACAAAAAGTAATATCTATGATAAAACGTTCTCGTGTGCGTATGTTGCTTTATATGGGAAATATATAATGTTAAAATATTATCTGTGTCTTACTCGAGAAAAGTCAAATGAGACAAACTAGAACTTTAACGCCATCTATCGAGCAGGTATGCTTAACTAAACGTAAGTGTGTGTTTTAAGAAGAAATAACGTTTTGAAACAAAATGTACAACAATATATTGTAGCAAAAACTGAATTTTCTATCCATCAAAAAATGTGAAACAAAATCTTATACGATCCAGCTCATGAAATCCCCTTCCCAGGGGGCTTTATATATTACACTGGCGGTTTCATCGCGCACTCAGATGCATAAAAGGGTTTGATAACTGTTACAGGTCCCATCAAATATCGAGTGATAATCTATTATTAAGTTATATCAGACGTAGAGTTTTACGCTGCGGCGTCATAAAGGTCGGACGTGTGTCGATTTACTCCGCGAAAGTAATAAAAGCTGAAGTTTATACTAATACTCGTATTTGCATAAAACTAATCTAATTAACAACATCACAGCTTATTAGAACTAAATTAAGAGCATTACTGTGTGATAGTGCAATTATTATGAATAAAAACTAGAACAAAAGCGGTTAAAGTATTTGAGTGAAGTGTCGTGTTAATGACCGAGAGTATAATGACCCAAGTAATGTTACGAGTCAGACACTTGATCGGCATATAACAAGCAATTTCGTCTTTGACGTAACGGTTCGGTTGGCGTGGTGGCTACAGTGCCTATCAACTAACGTCCAACCGTCGCGTCCGGAGCTCCCGGGTTCGATCCTCACCATCGACGCGCTGAAATCAATTTAATATTTTGATTTTTAACAACTTCTTAAACTAAATTTGCGAACATAAGTAAAATATAAATCAACTACCAAAATGCCGAATAATGTCTGGAACTGTTGCAACAAAGTGTCAGAAGAGAAAGACGGCAGTACTCGCTGCGTAAAGTGTAAGAAATTATATCATAATAAATGCTTACAGTCTGGCGGATACTCAGGCATTCAAGAATCGTCAACAGCTTCAAACGACAACTGGTCGTGTCCGACATGCGCGCCTAAAATGTCAAAAGGAAATAATGAGAATACTCCAGTCGGCAATAAGATAAGTAAGACGA
Source organism: Neptis clinioides (assembly GCA_027564055.1). Classification (NCBI taxonomy): domain Eukaryota; kingdom Metazoa; phylum Arthropoda; class Insecta; order Lepidoptera; family Nymphalidae; genus Neptis; species Neptis clinioides. Next base: position 2,246,117 of record JAOPUB010000013.1, read on the forward strand.
TTGATGATTATAACATTACCAAAAGGTCAAACAAAAGAATGGCTCTTTCTTCACCACCTACTGAGCAAACCTCAGCGAGAACTATCTTACAAGATGATATTCGTGATATCGTAAGTGATATTATGAAGACTGAAATGAGTAGCATGATCTTACAGTTGAAAGAGACCATGAAGTCTTTATTATGCGACGAACTCAAAACAATAAAACAGGAAATGGCAGACATGAGGAACTCGATTAATTTTATTAGTTGTCAATATGATGAGTTTATTACTGAACATAAAGCGAACACTAAGATTTTAAATGAGCACAAGGAACGAAATGATAAAATGCAATCCACAATAGACACTCTCAATAAACGAGTGAATGAATTGGAGCAACGCTCTCGACTTAACAACCTAGAATTGCAATGTATACCGGAAAACAATAAAGAGAATATTATAGATGTTGTAAAGCAAATTGGAAATATTATAGGGTATGAAATTAGCGATGAAAAAATTTGTAACTACACTAGAGTCGCCAAAGTTAACCACACAAACTCACGCCCTAGATCTATAGTGGTTCAATTTAACTCGCCGTTAACAAGGGATAAGTTTTTAGCTGCCGCCATTAAATTCAATAAAAAAAATCCCAATGACAAACTAAGCACTGTACATCTAAATATCAGCGGAGATAAGAGACCTATTTATGTTACGGAACATTTAACACCAGCGAACAAAGCCTTGCATGCTGCGGCAAGATTGAAAGCAAAGGAACTTCAGTATAAATATGTATGGGTCAGAAATGGGCGCATTTTAATGCGAAAAAATGATATTTCTGATTATTTAGTAGTAAAGGATATAGATTTTTTAAATAAATTAAGTTAGGCATAAGGTTCTGTCAGGTAATTGGTTTTATAGTTGTTAAAAATGGCTTCAGTAAAAATTTTCTATCAAAACGTCCGAGGAATAAAAACAAAAACTCATGATGTGTTTTGTAATATCTCAGTCAATAACTATGATATCATTATCTTGACGGAAACTTGGCTAAATGATAGTATCTTGGATAGCGAGTTATTTGACGTCAGGTATAATGTATTTAGAAGAGATAGGCAAACATGTAAATCTAGCACTAAAAAAGAGGGTGGTGGAGTTTTGATAGCTGTGAATAAAATGATAAATTCGACTAGAATATCTAACTGGGAAAGTGACTGCGAAGACATATGGTTAGCTATAGATATACCTTACCTCAATCCCACTCGACATTTTGCCATATGTGGTGTCTACCTTCCATCACCATTAGATAGAAAACTGCTTGACAAATTTTTAATGAACTGCAATAGAGTTTCTGAATTAACTGACATATATAGGTTTATAATAGGGGATTTTAATTTAAAATGTATTAATTGGAACATACCTTTAAGTCATTCTCAAGATAAATTACCATTAGTCGCCCAAATGTTGCTAGATTTTATGTCTGAAAATGACTTGCGACAGTGTAACAAAGTGACCAATAATATGGGCAATATTCTCGATCTAGTACTAGTCGACTTACCTGACTGCACCGTTGAAATCTCTCATAGTCCTATTTCCAGAATAGATCCATGTCATCCTCCTCTTGAAATTTATCTTCATAATACGAAATCTGAAAAGCTTAAGAACAATAAATTGACAAACAGATTCAATTTCTACAATGCAGACTATGATTCAATTATAGAAATTCTAGGAAACGTTAACTGGATTGAACTATTTGACAATAAAGATGTAGACCAAATGGTACAAATTTTCTATGAAGAACTGGATAGGGTAATTGTAAAATATGTGCCACTGAAAAAAGCTAACAAAACAGGTAAATATCCTCCGTGGATAAAGGGTATGATATTAAAAAGGTTCCGTGAAAAACAAAAATTGTTAAAACGAGTAAAATTATACAAAAATCCCATGGACGAAATATCCTACACCTCAGCGATGTGAGGGTAGGTTGGTTATTATAAATAAAAACTTGTCAACATTTTGTGTAAATTACTTGAGATCAGTGATTGTAGAAAATGTAAGAAAATATGTAAGCTTATTATTATGCGTGCAAAAGGGGGGCGCCATTATAAAACAAAATATCGGTTAATACAGTTAAAGATTAGTCGATTTCAACCCCTTAGATACATTGTTACAGTTCAAAGGTTTCGAATAGTATCTCCATAAGTACAAAAAGGGATTTTTATACGGCGGCATGCGGGCGTGTTTGCAGTTGCAAATATTGTTAGGGGAAGCGAATCAGGCTTATTGTACTACTTTTATTTATTTTGACTTATTTTAAATTTCAATACAGTAATATAGCTAAGTATCTTACTGATATTATTAATGACTAGCCGACCCATTATCACCCACGACTGGAGAGAGCTCAGGACCCTCTGTCTACATGTCACTACTAGACAATCAGTTAATCAGCCTGCATTGTCCTATCCCGTAGAAACTATAATTTGTAAAAAGTATTTAATTTTACATTACTTATTGAAATACATTAAGTATTCTCTTTCCGATGAACAATATTAAATTTCCTTGAAATAAATAATGACAATTAAGCACTCATTCATTTTATATTCATCATTAAAATTTTCATAAATTTATACATTTCTCATTCAGTAGATTATCAGTATTAAGGTTTTCACTAGTTCCAATAAACAAATAGCCTGCTAGCTTTAACGCTATTAATATTATATATTTGAAAGTTTGGATGTTTGTTACTCAATCATACTACGACTGAACGGATTTCAATGAAATTTAGCTCACAGATAGTAAGATAACCTGGATTAACACATAGACTACTACTATATATTTTTATCTCTGAAAAAATTCAGAGTTCCCGCGGGATAATCATAAAATGTCAAATCAACTTGCAACAATGTATTAATAATTAAATGGCTTTCAATAAATCTAAATTTTAAATATGGTAAACTACGACCAGGAGAAGTTGAGCGGGTCGACTAATCTATACTTTTTCTTTATATTATAAAGCTGAAGAGAATGTTTGTTCGAACGCGTTTATCTCAGGAACTACTGGTTGGAATCGAAAAATTGTTTTTGTGTTTAATAGCTCATTTATCTAAGAATGCTTTAGATTATAAAACATTACGTTGCGACTTATAGGAGCGGAGCATCACGCGAATGAAGTCGGGTCGGCTAGTTTAGTACAAATATAGACAAAAGTTTCAAAAAGGACATAGGGTTTATTTCATCGCAAAAAATAGAGTGAAGGGGTTAAAATAGGAGATGAATTTAGAGCGTAGTACTGTGCTTATTACTGGAACTCCCACATAACCCCTTTAGCATTTCCCACGTAAAAAAAATGAATGAAGTTCATAGGGATCCTCATAATAACAGCGCTGGCTTTAATGAGGTCTTAGAAAAAAATGATGAAAAAGCCTTCAAGATCCACAGTTTTGGAAAATAATAGTGAATTGGTAAGATTCTGACATAACTTTAAATAGGGTTAATAAATACTCTGCCTGCAGTCACAAACTTTTATCCTCAGTTCGACAACGAAGTGCTCTTACTTTGCATATGCTAACTTACATGCAACAAGTCGTAACTTCATGCAAGGAGTTTGGTGTGCAAATGCTTCAAGTTAAATATTAGAAAATTAACTTAGAAGTAACTGTAAGAACAAGGAACAAGAGAAAGTCAAATTAAAGGTAAAATATATCTTTTTTAATATTTCCAAAATATATTTAGTAGATGAATCAATAAAGATAAACTTAAATTTTGAATTGGATAAAATGTTAAAGAATATTTTGTTACAATCCCTCAGGAAGTATGAAGTTTTTTGCGGGATGAAAGAAAATAAGCAGTATCTGTGTGACAAATTTTATGGAGATGTGTTTTGTCGTTGTTGTGTTATTAAATAACAAACATACAAACAGCAAGGCAATCAAACATTTAAGCGTTCGTATATATGATGTCAGAAATATTGAGACAGTAAATAGTAAGACGGTCAGTGAGACACCAAGACACTAAGACAGTGAGACACTGAGACAGACAAACAATACCCAAGCTTTCACATAATATTAAATATATTTTAATATAATGAGATAGTAAGACTCTGAGACATAAAAACAATAAGACAGTGAGACAATAAGACACTACTATAGTAAAATAGTGCAATAATAAGTTACTAAGACAGTAATATAGTTATCAGTAAACACGGCCTGATAAACAGCAATTCTGTTCTGTATCTATATCAGTCCGGGATTGTTATTATAGTGATCTCGTAAACTGATAGCATATCGGTGAATAAATTGTTATAAAATAACTGGAATTTGATAGACTGTCTTTATTTGCCTGGAAAATATATCAAATGACCCAGAATGATTTAACCCTTTAAATCCCAGTGTGAAGTTAGTTGTGTTTTACAACATGGCAATATAATTTTAAAATTCTTTCAGAATTATTCCAAAGCCTTAAATAACACTTTTCGTCAGTCATTTTTCAATTTTTTTTTACTCCGTCGCTCAACCTTGTTGCTCGTTCTACCTTTCCTTTATATTACTCGCTATTGTGTCTCTCTTTCTTTCCCTTTAATATTTTGTACTTTTTTTTAGATTATGTTGTGCTACTCTCATCCTGATGTAAGTATATAGCATACAATTTTACTTTAAAAACCGAAGCGAAGCGCGGGTGCGTAGACTAGTTTTTAATAAAATCATATATTATATTTGATATCCAATTCACAATGCTCAAAATTTTAATCATAATCGATTAAATTTTTTTTTAATTTTCAATTTTTTAATTTTCAATATGTTTACTATAACGTTCTTTATACAGACCTTTATCATGGCTATACGTCCTTAAGTATAAAAATAAATTAATAACTTAAGTGTAGAAACATGACGACCTCATAGCCAATGGGTGTGACCGAATCTTGTGTCAACAAGTAACACAACTACTACTTTTGTTGGAGATTTTCTACAAAATTAGTATCTAATGAGCCTGAATTTTGGTTTAGGGACAAAGGTCCTCTTAAAGGTCGTAGTCACTGTTAACCCCAGATTAAAGAAAGCCTAAGATAGTAGTACTTCTCAAAAACTAGTGGTCTCCCAGTAGGCGAAATTTCAATCAATTATTTTAACAAATTCAAAAATTTATATTTAATAAGAAAGAATATATTTTTATATACTAGCACATAGTTTTAATTTATTTAAATTCATTTATTTGCATTAGATATTTAGATAGTGTTATTTATTTATGATGCTGGCAACACTAATTCGAGTGAACGTTCGTAGTATTGCTACATTTCAATTGGTGCAAAATGTCATCCGATAATCGCTACCAACACAAAGATAAAAACTAATCAAATTAATACGCTATCATCACAGAAGTCATTATTCCATCACGCGTATTCTAGCAGTAACGCTGAAGCTCTTAGTCTAAAGTATACCAGGAGTAATATTATAGTAGTCTAGATATCATACTGAATTCAATTAAAACTTCCTAAAAAAATTTAAAACATACAGATAAAAAATAAAAATATTTCATGAATTTTCCAAAGCGCGGGAAAATCCGTCTATATCTTTTTTAAATTTTAGATCTGATGGTTTAATTGATATTTCATAAAAACATCTATATTATTACTAGCCGACCCGCGCGACTTCGTCCGCGTGATGCTTTACTCCTATGGATCGTAGCGAGATGTTTGATAGCCTATAGCCTTCCTCGATAAATAGACAATGCAGTGCTAATAGTACATTATGATACAAGTGCGGTAATCTTCAAAGCGCACGTATGTCATACGACGTTTTATAACATATTTACGAGGAAATTAATAAAACTCTTAACTTA
>JAOPUB010000013.1:2276114-2290179 GCA_027564055.1 Neptis clinioides
TGTGTGTATAATAACTAGTAATTTTGACGAAATGAAATAATATAATTACACTTTGTTAAAAAAAGATAATTCTAACAGGTTTTTTATATCGGTATCGATCGAAAATTCGCTTTTTCGTTACCTAGCTATACATTATTGTACAATTTGGTCGGAATTTCGTGTTTCTTATTGCTTCCGCAACGAATTTCGTGCGACCCACAAGTAGAAATGATTGAACCTATCGAGCATTCGCCGGCAGCGGCCGACTCCAATTTAGTTTTTCGGATTAGATACGGCAAACATAATAACATAATTGCTCTAATAACAGGCTAACCTCGTCGTGCCTTATAATTCACTTTCCAATTTGGTTCATTTTTTACCCTCGGACTGTCTAAAACTATGATGATTTATTACAGAATTTTCGTGCAAGCAAATTATGGGCTTGTTTTCCGTCAGTACGCGCGAATGATGCTTTCTCGTTCTTGTTCTTATTAAAATCCGATATTAAATAAGGACGGAAACATTTCCATTGTATTTTGTCAAGATCTCGCGGCGTAGATGGCTTAGAGTTGTGGATGAAATGATTTACGAGACTTTTTCTAATTAACTCGTAGGAGTAATAATTAGTGGGATTAACATGTAACGCCATTCATATTTTTCAACGTCACAGAGACTGTTAAAACAAAAACCTTGGCTTGGAATTAATTTAGTCTGGTAGCTACGGAGAACAATAGCGGATCGCTGTGTACAAAATTTATTTTGTGTAATTATCTAATTTAGTGGTTTGTAATTATAATTTGAGAAGATGGAAAAAATTGATTAGAATTAATTTTGGAGTTCAGTTGCTCATCATATATTAGTCTGTAGACTGTTAATTCAAATTAATAGGGAGATTGAATATTTTGTACCTACTAAATTTGTGTAAATTGCTAAATTTACGATTTGGTAAATCATTTCAGCTTAAAATGCGAAATAATTGCAAACATCAAGTTTAATATTACGTCAAAAACATATTGCGGTGTAAGAAGTTTGTAGGTACGAGTGGAAAGGTTTGAAATAGTGCGACCGACAAATGTTCATGACAAGCGACTGCATTAAACATGAGCGCTGTTTGGTATTTATATACTTATACTAACTTCCGCTCGCGGTTTCGCGCCTGTGGAAAACGTATTTGTGTCATCGTTTTAATAAAGAAAATCTATGATTTTTGTTCCTTTTTCTTAGGTCAGAGTTTGGGCGCTAAATGTTTTGAGTTTACTTATAAAGTTGACTGAAAATAATCGCTTCACTTACCCTAGTGTCGCTTAGTGTGTCAAATGCGATTCTATTGGTTCTTAGCAAAGACATTCTTCTTTTCACATCGTCTCTTTTCTGTGGGGGAAACACTGCTTTAAGCACTTAAATAATCCTTTTCTTTTTTAGTAAAATAAATGGAGGTACATTTATTTTATTTAAGCCATGCTTAAATTTTTTTACAACTAGTAAAGGCATTTATTGTGTAATAAAAAATATTTTGATTTTCATAGTCATAGTTCTATATATAGATTTTCAATCGCTTATCATCGTTTAGCATTAGTCCATATTCTCTTCAAAAATCGGTAAAATTTGAATTCAATTATGAGAACAATAATAAAGAAGGACAAATACAAAGGATATATAAGTAAGATATACTTAGAATTAACTAAGTCTCCTCTTGTGCGCGTTCATGTATATTCTAGCAGATATCGCGCGTGGTGAAGCAGAAAGACCTCCGACAAAGGACTGTGACAATGAACTTAGGGTTGACAACAAATATTTACATAATTTTGATATATTAACCCTACTTTAAGAGACAGGGGAAAGGGAGTACTGAAAACAATATGACCTCGAAATAACTTGTATTACATTTACTTTGCATGTTTGTAAAGGTTCATGTAATGTACTTTTTACAAGTAGAAACCTTTATTATTTATTCAATTTGATTTGTAGATCACTAAGCATGTTATTTGTTTGTAGATAGATCATATCATATTTACGATGACCTAAACCTATCTATTATAATGCACAATTTGAGAGTCCTTAAAAGATCTAGGGTAAATATTCTGACAGGTCGATCGATTCCCAGTTTTTTTTCACTCTTATTTTTTTGATTGATTGATTTTATCATATTATTGAAGCTATCATTGCTTTAAACTGTCATGAAGGTAAGAATTCAGGTACGAAGACCGAAAAATTACTTATTTGTCTGCACATAATAAGGTAAAACTTTAAATAGTAACCTAAAGAATATAGTAGAATATAAAGTTTTAAGAAATCGACAACCCTGGGCGCCGCGTCCAACACAGCCGCCCGTAGCCCGGACACGTTTCAGGATCATGAATTATGGCGCGAGCCGATGTGACTTTTCAATTTGAAATCATCAACCTGGAATTAATTTCATTTTTGAACCCCATTATTTCTGTTATCTACAAGCGAAATCGCAATATGCGAGTTTCATATTATTGCTGATTCAGTTATATATTTGCGGTAGAGCAACATGTGAAAACGTTCAAATCAATTGTCGTTGGTGATATACTGTTTCAATTTTGATATAATTTAACTATATTAATATACATTTTTATACAATTGAAATTAATTGTCATTGATTATTATCTATTATTTACCAAATTAGTTCCTTTCAGATTATTAATATATAATAAATATAATTATATAAGGACGTATAAAAATATATACTTCCAATCATACACGAGAAGCTGAAAGCAAAAACTTAAACAATTATTCATGTTCATAGATTATATAAATATCGTCACAGACTAATGATACAAGTTAAAAAGAGAAACAAAATTTATCAGTCGGTTGGATTAAAAATCTAACAGATTCTTGTTGAATTGGAGTATATTTCACAAATATGTCAGCGCTGATACCCACACTGTAGCTACACTATTCATAGTCCGTTCGGTTCGTAATCGGTACTGGTTGACGAAAGCTGCGCCGAAATAGATATCGCACAGATAAATTTTATTCAAAATAAAACTTCACAGTATTTCAAAGAACACACGCGGCGACTTTTTGTTGTGATAATCGGGATTCGGGGGTGTTCAAAAAATTTTGGAAGAACATCGTCTAGGCGCGGCCGTTGACCCGAAATTCCTTTATAATTTATTGCTATCTATGCTGTTTTACCAAACTATAAAATCATCACGGAATGATATTAGACTACGATAAATTGTCGCACTGTATTTTTATTTGATGCGTCATTTCACTTTGTTGAAAACAACAGGAAAAATACTAAGACTTTTTTGAAAAATTTGTTGTGCTTGCTATTTATTTAAACTGAAATCGATGCACAGTCATTACGAAATGTCTGAAAGGTAGATTCGAATCCCCAAAGAGGAGCCTTATAACAAAGCTAATATTAGACAATCATTTCCTGTCAAACGGCCCGCCATCGCCACCCCAGCGGCAGCGGGCGAGGATGGAAATACCTTCCCGTTCTCCAGATTTCGTAGCCGCAGTGTTCGAGTGTGAATCTGAATTCTTATTTTTTGCTGTTACTCTGATGAATGGATTTTTAATATCCTCCTGCAGTTGTCTGCTTTGATGAAAAATGCTATTCGACGCCGAGAATTCTGCACGACAAAACCGATTTCTTATGTTCGATTGCTTTTTGATTTAAAACGTTAAAGTCATCTTAGTGCAATATATTACTCGAGAACATTTTATATAAATATTTTATTTGGAATTTTCCGGTTAACAAATGAATCTCACTTTGTTGCTGCACGTTTTATAAATGTTTCAACAAGGACATCAAAAATAGGTGTCTCCGCCATGTCGGATGTAGTACGGACAGGCAACAAGACATCAGCATCCAAAGACGTCTCAATATAGGGGCTTACGGTCTGCAAAAAACGTGCCGGCCGCTCTCACGGCACGACTCTATTACGAATCCGCCGCGAATAAATAAAACATGACGGGCCCTTCCACGTACATAATATATACGCAATACAGCAAATAATCCTCGGATCTTTATTTTAATCAGCATAGAGGCCGAAATGCCGCACATGTCTATGTCTCGCGGTTGCCGACCGTACATCGTGTTATATGTGAGGTTGTTACTCGATCTTGATTTGGATTCTGATTTGATCCGCTCTCTTTTTTCAACTTGTAACAATAATAATCATTACCAGATTGGAAAAATTTATAATCTTCAGCTATGGTGTGATTGTTTATCTATATTTATTAGTAGACATGGTATAGGTATCTTCATGGCCATAAAAGTATCATGTTGAACCTCATATATTACTTATAGGTACTTGATTTTAATGAAATTATCATTATATATTTTTATTTTATACTTTTTCACCTGTGTCCTGATATGTAATCGTTTTATGTGTACGAGTTACGTATTGATGAATCGAATACAGAAAGATAAACTACGTGGGTGTTCCTGCGAAATTAAAATTGCATGCACGAACCCAATAAAATTAGAAAGACCAATGACAGACGAATAAAAGTCGGCAGGTGTTTGTTTTTAACACATTTTGTAGTTAGGTCACAGCGGTATTTGATTAGTAAGGCTTAAAAATGTTATTTTTAAAGTTTAGTCCTAATTAAGTTTATTAGAAACTTCAATAATTTGTACTATGCTTTGTAAAAAGATTTAATTGATAGAGTAATGTATTGATTTAATAATGATTGAACCCAGATGCTCCCAAACTTTCTTGATCCGCAGATCCCTTAAGCATATTATTTGCACATAGATAGAATACCCCCTTCTCACTGTTTCATTAGAAATGAAAAAGAACTTTATTTAATCTTTTCTTTCGCATATCTGGGGACGGACATTAACTTCTTTGATTTAACGACTACGGGCAGATTTTTCTTAAGTATGACATTAATATTCGAGTGATAGGTATTAATGTTAGGACGTCTGACATTTGGTCTGCGTGTGGCGTCCATGCATAGATTTCCTAATAGTAGTGACGGTGCAGACCACAATAAAAACAAGCGACACAGCGTCGGTACATTAACGCGCCCGCCATACTTGGCACCGCGCTAGCTCCGCCCGCTGGCAAACACTCATGAGATATCAATAGAGATGGACGTCATATCGATATAAGATTTACGCGTTATATAACTTACTTATTACTAAGTACTAAGGACATGTTTTTGACTAAAAATATTTTACTTCATATCAATGAAAAATGTTACCCCCTATTTTACTTAGAGGATAAAAGTTGAGAAATGCTGAAATAGATGTGTATTCATTTTCATATGGAGATTTATTTTTTACTATTGTATATAACATGTATGTGTTTATGTACGTAATTATTATTATATTTAATTTAAGTCTTTACTAAAACCTAAATCATATGTTGGCTGGAAGTGATCTCTTCTAGGGATAAGTCCGTTTTTGGTTACAATGGGTCGTAATGTGTTTTACTGTATATTTTTTGCTGACTACTACTACTACTGTTTATTTTTAGCTGTAAATACTCCATAGTACACACTTGGGTATTAAATTTCAAAAAATCGTTATTAAGTGACTGTTCGTTACAAACAGATTTTTTTATGTATACGTAGCTTTAGTAGTTTCGGATTTTCCATGATGAGTCACTAAGGAAACCAATCACCAAAGATAGTAACTGCTAATTGGGGTGATATATGGTATTTCTATGCTTAGTAGTAAAGTTGATCATGAGCAAGAATTTGACCCTTCCTGACCTACGTTAATGACATGAAGTGGAAAATCGAAAACTGGAGTTTCAAACTGAAGGTGGGAAACGGTGCGAAACCTTTGTTATTAGCATTTATAAGACAATATCCCTAGTCTTGGGTGGGATACCTTACTTGCATACAATGCATTTCAATGTTAAAAAAGTAGTCAGTTTCTTAGCAGGAAAGACGGAATGAAAATCACAACAGAATTTCTTAGATTGACCACAAAGGCCTCAATAATTAGAAGCATTCCGTCAGTAATAAAATTTTACGAGTGGCGCTTTACTGCAGAACACCGTCCATTAAAAAGAATGGTTGTACCGTCCACAAATTAGAATGGGCATCGGTAAAAACAGGAGCAGCTGGCGACTCGTTAGGAACATAGCTAAGGGTATAAATATACATACATACTTCATTTAAAAACATATCTCATTTATTTTAGTAAGATTAATAAAAGTAACCATTGAGAGCTTTAAATTTATTAAAAAAAAATATTTAAAGTTTTCGTATTATGTATTAAATTAAATTTACTTCTTTTTAATTTTTCATAAAATAAAGTTCTTAAATTTTATTAAAATCTAAATATTGATATAGTTATTCATTAGAATGATGAAACTATTATATAGTCCGTTTTTCTTCACTTGACTCAAGATATAACCAAACTCGGTTCGATCATATATCACGACACTTAAAATTACTACATAGTTTCTTTCATTCTTTTCGTTAATCAATCATTCATAAGTTATCCTTTGTAATGTAATTTTTTTACAATCCGCAATCATTGTTAACTTGATGGATCAAGTAAAGAAAAATGGACTGTAGCAGCATTACTTTCTTTTACTAAGAAATAATTATCCACCTATAACTTGTTCATTGTTAAAGTACTTCATTAAGTTTGGTAAATTTGTTTACTGTGCAATATAATTTAATTATTTTGTATTGTCACTTTCTATTCTACCGTTGATTTAGTTAATAAGTTGATATTTTGTTTCCTATAAGATGTATGGTAACAGCGGCGGGGAATGTGATACAATAGCATCGGCCACAATCCCTGGCACGTAAAGCAAACGGCTGTTCCCTTACCTCAATCCATTTGACACCCAATAACTTTTCTGCCATCGAAACTAGCCGAATCATTTATTATAGTTGCGTATTCAGAATTAATTGGTTCAAAATTACTGAAAGCGTGTTATAATTTTTCATCGCTGCCGTTTCATAAACAGTTTATAACATAATTCTTTCAGAGATTAACTTTATAACATTTAATAACCTACACATCAACTCTTTTTCTGTATATTCCAAAAATAAAATGTAAACTACCACGTTTTAATAAAGAGAATAATTACCAACACTATCTAAAATCTTTCTGCAGATTTTAGACAAGAAATCGAGGAGCACCAGGCTTAAGACTTATGAAATCTCGGTATAATTTAAGAGACAACTCGCCAACGCAAACTTATCAACAGTGTTGTTAATTTAATGTCATCTGTTATGTAAAAATAGTTAAATAATTCTACCAAGTGTGAGTTTTGAACTTTCAACATGTTTTTCGTGTGCGGGTCAAATATGTCTTATTATTTTTTGCCCCTTACTTCATGTTAAGTTTCATGATTCTAAGCCATCGGGAAGTACTCTATAACTTTTTGAGTAACCAAATTAAGGGTCATATTGCGTGGACTTAGAAGTGAGATTTTTTGATACTGTCACAATTGTGAGGAGTGGGAGATGATTACGGCAACAATAATGGGCATATTTACGATGAAGGGGCATGTAGGGAGCGCTTGTTCGGTGTTGACTGCACTGATGAGGCTTCCACGGTGAGAGGTAGGCTTGGAGTTCCAATAGTGGAGACAGGAATATCACGTAGCTCTAGGCGACGGACAGTTTCGCGAGTGTCTACTGCCAGAGAGCTGACGCTGAAGCGCACTCGCCAGCTGGACTGAACTGGATTGAACTGCATGTCAATCGCTGGTGACGGCCGCCGCAATACGATATGAAGAAAACAAAACGCTTGCGTGATTCAAATGACTGGTGGCGCCATATAGTTTCACTTTCTTGCATTATATTTATTAGATGTTGTTACAATACTAATTTTAATTTAATATATTAAGGCGTTCCTGAGAAAAACGGCCACAACCGACAGGCGGAGAACTAAGTGATTCTATTAGAGTTTCTTCTTTTCTTTAGCGTATTGTTATTAACAATCGGTAGCAAAGTAATTAATTAGCGCAATAAAAGATTTGTTATGACAGAAACATACGAACGGTGACACATTTTGTCAGGCAAGGATATAGTAGCAGTATTTATTTATTTATAACGCAGGGGTAGTAGATTAGCGTTGAATTTACAGTGCGTCGAAGCGGAGCAGTTATTTTCGGCGCGCAAGCATGATTTAAACAGAATCCCGCTTAGAAATTGAAGCCAAACTCGGATTTGTGGTTGAGGAAGTTAAACATTGTGCTTTTATATCATTCTGAGTGTCAATTAATGTAACTAGAGATATATTGTTAGTAATTTTTGATCTACAATGTATTTAATTTCATATCAAATGAATAACTATTACTACATATGCTGTGGAAGTGTAAAGGCTATAAATATTTAAAAAAAAAAATATTTTATTTATTACCTAATTATATATATTATACTAGTGAATCCGCACGGTTTTACCCGGGTGCAAGTTACTACGTGTATATATTTTATTTTACATTTTAATTTTCAAACCAATCAAGCCATTTATTCGCATTAAAGCGTAACCTCCGTATTTCCCAAAGCTTCAGACTATCTTTCCACCAAATTTCAACAAAATCGATTTAGTGATTTACCTAAGTATGGAAAGATTAACAGAATTACTTTCGAAATGTATACTAATATTGTAAAGCAAAATAGTTAGTTTGTTTGAACGTACTAATCTCAGGAACTACAGGAACTGAAAAATTTTAGTGTTGGACAGTTCATTAATCGAAGAAGAGGCTGCTGACTCTATGCTGCTGCGAACCATAGGAGTGGAGCATCATGCGGATGAAGTAGCGCGGGTCGGCTAGTAATAAAATAAATTGGAGTTACAGTAGCCTAATGATATATTAAATGAGTATAAAAATAAAATAAAGTAACTTATTTATCAGACTTTAAAGAATTCAATCTGTCAACATTTAGCAATATGCATTGCTATCAGTTTTATATCTAAGTCACGAAAACGGCATATCTACGTCCACTTATTATTATCCAACATACGTGACCTTAATCCTTTTTGATCTGGTAGCTTTCGCTCGAGATATTTCTGCCACAATATAATAACGTAGCAGTTGTGTAATTGTACTGACACTAGTGCCGTTTTTATTTGCCAATTTGACCTTAAGAGTCATCCATTAATTATGTAAGGATGAATTTTGTGATTTTTTCACCCTCCATGTCTCTAAGTAAGATATTTTCAAAGATAGACCGAAAAATTGAGTTGCATTAATATTCACAATTTGACGAAAATCTAATGTTTTTTTAACACATATTTCTGCTAATTTATATATTAAAAATTTATAAAAAAAAGATGTAAATCGAAGTTTATTTAGTTATGTAGAATAACTTATTGGTGTTTAGATTATACATGGGTTTCAGAGATATCTCAGAACAAAAGAAAAATAATAGAAGAGTTTAACTATAAATCGAATCATCGCAAAGTCATGTTTTTTATGCTAAAACCCTTTATATTCTTCGGATCATTAAGGACCAGGCATTGCTAAACAAACACATTAGTGAAGACATTGTCATACTTTATGAAGCGTAGCTATTATGGTTTGGAAAGAAGAATTATTTTAACGGCAGAAAAAACCTAAGGACATAAGTTATGTTCTTCTAAATGGCGGCCGACAAACGTTATGTTGACGATGTGTAATTCCACGTTCCTTGACCATAACAAATGGTCAAAAAAGCTGCAAATTGGCAAGTAAACCTGCAAATGAATAAGCGTAGATGACAAAATAACTGGTAATAGGCCTTTTGTGTTTATTAATTTGAGCTAGTTATGGAGAAAGCAACTAGATGAGGATGAGAAAAAAGAAGGATATGGTTGCTTTCTCTTTAATTAGTCCCAATTTCAAAAAAATGCACCTGCTAGGAATGTTTGGTATTAAAAAACAGTCTGGACGTACGGTTATCTCGTTAGTTCAAAGTGAATGCATATGAATAAAGCTATTGAATTGATATATTACAACTATCGCAATAAAAGGTGAAATTGATGAGGCTATACATTTCATTCATTTATGCGTTATCCTTTAGTTATCCACTGTCTTTCAAGGTTTGTTAACCATCAACTGTTGCAATATCAGAACTAATCTTAAAGATGTTGTATTTTAATATAGTACTCTATAATATGAACTTCAAACGGACACCAAGCTCTTACTGTTTCCAGACGAGATCACTTTGACAACTAACTCGAGTCTTTCGAAACTTACCTTTATTTCGTCTACACGTTTTTATTTCGAATCGTATTTGTGCAATTTCCAGAATTCGTCTGAATTCGTATTAATCTGGAATTCTTCGATCTAACGAGTACTACGAGTAGGAGTTCAGATTCTGAAAGTAGGTTTCTGTACCAAATGCGTTTAAATGTAGTAGCTTTCACAATAATTTGGCAAATATTTTTCTAAACAATCTATAATAAAGTTTGTGGGAAAAGTAAGGTCTTCCACTTCTTGCGCGGTTAATAGTTTAATACGATGCCCTATTATAAGATCGCTCGGTGTAACTGTAGTTTTGTTTGTAAAGTAGAATTTAAGTTAATAAAATATATACCTATTTCTGGTAAAATATTCCGTATAACCTAAACACAAAGGAAACTCTAGCGAATTCTAGAGCGAGGCGCGAACGGCGGTGACACGCTATCGCGAAGCCACGCTCGGAGGACATAAATCAACAGCGCGCTTGTTTTACCAATAAAATTGATTCTTTCGGATCACACTGGAAGCGACGCATTTTAAAGCAACTTATCCATATTCATATTTAAAATTTTATAAGTAGTCCACTATAGACTATATATTGGAAATGAAATTTCGAAATTCGAAACGAAAACTGAAGATTACAACAAGACGCAAATATCCATTAATAAAGTGCAATATAGTTTTTGGGTCAGTGCGAAAAAACATGTGAAATTTTATATCGTACTTTGTTAGTCCTTTTCTGAGGTGAATGTTCAAGCACTCGAGGCTTTGTAGTTATGAAATGACACATCTAAGGCGTTGCTTCGGCGTCATTTTAAGAAAATACCAAAAAAATGTGCAAAAAAATTTAAATTCATTTTATTATTTTAAAGAATATAAAAAAGTATTATAGAAGCTTTTCATTTTCTTTCTTCCACTATTCCTGTTGTATAAATGGATTAATAATAAGAACAACACATTCATTTTTTATGATTTATAAGAACTATTCATCGAAATTAATAGCTAATATTTTTATAAATTTTACAACATAATTTTTGCACTGCCTTCCGTCCACAGCTTCGCCTGCGCGGTTTGTACTTATAATAAGTTATATTACGGCTAAATTATACAAATTCATTAAAAGTTTAGCCTAAGCTATATTACTGGAAAATTCCTTCCGGATTTGGTAGTTCACGCGTGAAAGAGTAACAAACATTCATCCATCCTTTAGTATGATAGTAGGACATAATGATAAAATAATAATTTATTTTGATAGAAATGATGAATGTACAAAATAATACAATATGTTTTATTGGTTACACTAGTGATAGTAATTCTATTTCAGCAACGAATCGAATTAATATTTTAAACCGATCGATCACAAAGAAAGTAACAATGAAAATGGTTTTGTATACATGGTATAAATCAAAGTACAGTACAGTATCAATGGCAGGCCCGCTAAATAGAGTCTATTTATCAGAAACACATTAACACACGCGTGCCAAACATTGATAAGTGAAAAATCATTGACAATCGCGTTGTGATATATTGTGTTCGTCTGATACACATTCACACGTCATCAGTTACTATCTGATTTTATAACAAAATAGAAAATCAAATCGAAAATGTATGCGAATTTAATCTGCATACTTAATATTGTGGCTTTTTGAAAGCTGTTTTATTTATGGTCATAAATGTTATTTATGTTTTTTAAATAGCCTATTAAATAGAGGGTTTTGTAATTTATTTATTGAATGAATTAGTGAATTTATCGATTAGCATCTAACACAAAAACATGAGTAGTATATTGAGGGATAAATCTTACTATCATACTAATATTATAAATATGCAAGTTTGTATGATTAGATGTTTGGATATTTGGATGTTTGTTACTGAATCATGCTACAACGGCTGAATGGATTGAAAAGAACTTTGGCACACAGATAGTTCATAAGCATCAGTACTCAATACATACGAAACAGTATTTTATAAAACTTCTGTCTGTCTGTTTGTTTGTTCCAGCTAATCAATGAATTGGATGGACCGATTTCAACGGGACTTTCAATGACAGATAGCTAATTAAAGAGTAACTTAGACTACTTTTATTTTAGATAAGTAAGTTGAGTTCCGCGGAAATATAATACACCTCAAGGAAGCGTATGCAAATTTATAGTATAAAAAAAGGGACAAATTAGACTGTTCAAAAAGGATGACAAAACTATTTTCTGTATTTTTTTTTCACTTAAAGAAAAGATGATTTGAACATAACTAACTCTAAATTGAACTCACTAAAACCAAATTGTTATAAAAAGTTTTAAAAAAATTATAATTTTTATGAAGGAATTATCGTGCAGCGCCATCTATTATTAGGTAACAAGAAGGTTAATAGAATAGAACGATTGTCAATATATTATCACTCAGATATGTAATTTTTTTTATAATTAATTATTAATATTAATGTTTTTTATTATTTAAATTATTTTATGACTAAAACTTTCGATTTTTTTTATTATTTAGGTATTTTGAAACGGTTTTTGATTTTACAAAAACATGTCGAGTTAAACGCGAATCTATATAATTTTACAGCCGAATTTAATATTCAATCTCAATCTGTGGATTAAGGATTGAAACTAGATTCTAAATTTGTTTCTACAAAATTCAAATTTCGAATTTATTTTTAATAGGTATGTTATAAATAGATTTTCTATCCACAATCCATAAATTTTGGTTTGAGATTGATTATTAATTTCGGCTGTTAGACAATAAGCTAGCAGAGCTTGGAGCTTGTGAGTAAATTGAAAGTCTCTGACATATTTAAAACTGCACTACTTTAGAAAAATGTTTACTGTATGAAATCACTTGACGTCTCATCTCATAATTTAAAAAAAAAGTAGATATTTTTGTATTTGTTTCACCAGCAGTGCTACCAACTAGTGTTCCAAATTCAAAAATAAACTAGGTATTTCCAGCAAGTGTAGTGGTGTAGAATAAAGACGAGTCGGACGCGTACTCGTAGTTTGATTCGATTGTTGTTATCGAGATGGCATGAGAAAGGGTTCAATGTCCGCGATATCTCGATCGCCCGGATAGATTTCTTTCACTATTGGATACACCTGCAATTTTTTTATCCCTTTGTCTACTTATAAATAGGTTTAGGATAATAATTTTGTTTAAATGATTTTACTTAATAAAGAGAATTTTGAAAACGCTAACGCCATCTATTAGAGGTTTACTCGAAAATGTGGAAGTGCTGTGTTAATAATCTAAATAGTACCGCCATCTGTTAATCATTTGGGAACTAATATTCCATTTTATGTCCCGTTACATTGTCATCTTATATTTTGATATTCATTAATGTCATCCCCTCCCATCAGTCGGATCATCAATGGTTATAGTTCTATAAGGACCCTTCAAGTATTACGTAAACATTATTGGGGGCGGGGGGAGGCTTTGCTTTGCTTTTTTTGATGACATTGGTTGTGGGGGGTTCTCCATGGTATTTACGTCAGCGATAAAAAGTAAACACGTTGATCGGGTCGTAAAAATCCCTGTACAAAATGAGTTATGTAAAAAATGTTTACGTAAGCATGGAGGAGGGATTAAGGCTTTGCTTACTTTTGCCGACAAGGGGGCCGGGTTGTTGATTTGTCCCCTAAGTGCGAAATAACGTTTTTTTTTAAACAATTCATAACAAATTGGACAGCCAGCCATCCTGCCATTTTTGGATTTTATTAAATTAGCCATTTGGCATCTTTAGGGACTTCAAGAGTTCCATTAATATTTTTGGAAAAGTTTGGCAAATAAACCTAACACTGTAGTAAAGTAGTTGTAGTAGTTATAAAACTTACCACGTGTATATTATTGCTAGATAAAGATATCCCGGTGCTTACGATGACAAACATACAGTGCTGGGCACCGTTAATCAAATAATTAATTTCGTTAATCGTTAATCCGCTACAAAAAAAGTTAGCTTCGCTAAA
>JAOPUB010000013.1:2334087-2344584 GCA_027564055.1 Neptis clinioides
AGATATGAATATCCCTACCACTGTTGAGGGGGAAATAAATCAACTTATAGGAAAATCGACCAATTAGAATGGCTACCTATATTTTCTGTCTCTTAAAGAGCTAGTTATCTTTCTGATTCTACTTTAAAGTCAAATTTCAAAGGATTAGGTTAATGTAATGAATAAATGTCTGTCTATCTGGATCACTCCTGGTTTACTACGTTGTACACGTACTAGGGACAAATTATATAAAAAACATAGGATGTTTCCAAAAAATGAAACTATTAAGGTTTCTTATTTTCGTTACAGAAACTTTTGCAATAACCTTTTGAAAAAAGTTAAAAATACCTATAATAAAAATCAAATTACAAATGCTCAAAATGATAAAAAGAAACTTTGGAATATAATTAAAAATATTGCTAACATAAATACAAACGAACACACTAAGGAATTAATTAATCTTGATAGTACTCCTCAACTTTCATTAAATAAAATAAACAACTATTTCATTAGTATAGGAAAAAAACTTGCTGACAATTTAATTAATATATATAATGAGAAATCAGATAAAAAAAGTTATTTAGATGGGTCTGTAATAACTAACACAAAAAATTCATTTGTTTTACTAAAGACTGATGAAAAAGAAATTGAACGCTTAATATTAGGATTAAAAAGTAACTGCTCTGTAGGATGGGATAAAATTTCAAATAAAATTCTAAAACTTTATATTAATGAGCTGGTCCCTCCTCTAACGCATATTTTTAATCTTTGTTTAGAGAAGGGTTTATTCCCTAAAATCTTGAAAAAATCAGAAGTGCGACCAATACATAAAAGAGGAGACAAACATCTGGTCAGTAATTATAGACCAATTTCTATATTACCTGCTATATCAAAAATACTAGAAAAGATTTTGAATAGTATATTAACTTGCTACCTTGAAAAAAAAACCATATAATCTCTAAGAACCAATACGGTTTTCGACATGGAAGGTCTACGGAAGATGCAGTTAATGAACTCACTAATTATATTAGTTCTAATTTAGACAAGGGTAAAAAATGCTTAACTATTTTTATAGATTTAACTAAAGCTTTTGATACAAATCTCAGTTCCGTTACTTTTAAATAAATTAGAAAAGTTAGGTTTTACTCTTTACGGGTAATAGTTGGGATGAGGTTTACGAAGCAGCGCAATTGGGTTTCAATAAGGTTAAAAACTGGCTACAAGAAAATATTCTCACAATCAATATTGAAAAAACAAAATATATAAGTTACTCAATACGCCAACCTACCGGGCTCGGAAATAGGCATCGTATCTTATCACATGATTGTAATACAGCCTCAGATATATGTTCATGTAAAGAAATTAAAAGAGTCGACTCAATGAAATACCTGGGAGTTACCATAGACTCTAACTTGAATTTTAAACAGCACATTCAATTGTTGTCAAGTAGGATTAGGAAACTTATATATTTGTTTAAAAATCTTAGACACCTTGCAGATATAAAGATTCTTAAACAAATCTATTATGCCTTATGCCAATCCTTATTGACTTATTGTATTACAGCCTGGGGTGGTGCACCTAAAACAACAATTAAAACATTAGAGATAGCCCAACGCTCAATATTAAAAGTTAGCTCTTGTAAACCTATAAGATTTCCTACCGTTACACTATATGAACTCTGCGAAGTTCTTACAATTAGACAGCTTTTCATCTTTAAAATTATATTAAAACAACATAGTGATTTAAACTTCGATCATAATTTAGTGAATCAACGTAGAAGAGATAAAGTCTGCCAGTGGAATACCAAATTTTGTACATCCTTTATAAGAAGATTCTATTGTTTCATCGGACCCTATCTGTATAATAAATTAAACAAAACGTTAAATATTTATCCCCAAAATAAAATAGTTTGTAAAAAAATTGTTTACAACTATTTGATCAAACTTACCTATGATGAAAGTGAGGAGCTACTGCATGTACCGACTTAGATAATTAAAAGTTTTATTGAATTTCATAGACTACATACTCGTGCACAGATATAATAATCATAATTTCATATATAACTTACAACATACATGCTTACACACACTTACACACATACACACATTGACACACGTACACCTACAATAATATAAGCGTGTAAGTATAAATAAACAATGTGAAAATAAAATTAAACTATAAAGTAGTTAAAAAATGTTGCATGTGGTGGGGAATGGCGCTGTATAATGAAATACAGTTTTTACTAGTTCGGTAACAGATGATCATATCTATTGTGAAAATTGTTATTATGTGTCTAAATAAAGAATTTTGATTTGATTTTGAATATTGCATAAATTAATCAAATAAAATCCATAGATTATAAAATACTTATTTATATTTATAGTATGAACGAGATTAATGATTTTTTCGGTAAAACATAACAAATTACAACAAGACGCCAAATTAGCAAAAGCCGTATGAGAATCCGTAAAGGTTTCTGAAATAGTTTCAATCAAGCTATGGCTATTTTATCATATAACATATAATACAATATCTCACGACTTAAACTAACAATAGATAATAAAATTTTACAACATCGATTGAATTTTAATAATTTAAAATAGCAAAAACTCGTGAGAGGATGTATGCTCTTGAAAATAATATCACTTCTCCACCACTAATTTAATAAACGGCTACTTCTATAGTCTCCAAAGTGCTTCAAAGTCACATAATATTGGTATACTATTAACCAGGATACTTGTACGTATAGTCTCTCCTCATGAGACCCTGGGCTGATTCAGTAAGGTCATTATGCAGCATTTCTTCACGTCTACCATAAACCACAGATGAACAGTAATATGTGATCACTGTAAAATATATTAAACAATTTAATATTTTAGATATGAATTGTAAAATTTAATAGACAACGGGTAAGAGTAAGATAACTCTGTCCATAAGACTGATATCTCAAACTGATACGTGTTATTTACTATAATGTACTATATTGTTTAAAACGTTCTGCTAAATTTTCGATATTTACGTCAACAAGTGGTTTACAACCTTGAAAATTAATAAATTCTAGAAGATTTTCTTACATGCGTAGACCCCATATATAGACGACATTGTACTGACTTCAGTGGTCGTCTCCTGGTCTCTGGTATACTGCAGCACTATGAGCACCGTGCCGATTAATGACAACCCCAGCAACGCTATACAAAACACCCAGCTCATTATCAACCATGGCAATACGAGCCGAGGCTTTTTCTGAAAATAAAAGAAATATAAATAAAGGTTTTTTTATCAAAATTAAGGTTACAAGTAGAAAGATTCGTTAATCTGTGAGTCAATGTATGATTCAGTGAATGGCATTTCCTTTGGATATGTAATCGTATATATTACACAATATATATTATCCATACTCTACATTGCAAACGAATAAACATTAATTACTTTTTATTTCTCAACAAATTTTATTAGTTACATCGGACTTAAAGTTATCTTATTATAATACTGACTCCACCACGTCTGATCGCTTCCACTGGTAACAGGAGGGCTGGCTCAAAGAATCGGGTTTGCGATTAAGAGGAGAAATGCAGCTAGCATTCTTGCCACTGTTTCGTGCGGACAACACTTATACTGCAATGGTACACATCTTGGTACTTACCTAACCATTGCAGTTAGTTTAGAATAGGTTTCATTTTATGCTTTTTTACTTTAGTTTTAAGATGTCGTGTGACATATTTTTTATAACTGATACAGATACATATTTTAATCTATAAAAAACTATACACTAAAGTTTATAAGTCTGAAGAGTTTTTTTTTTATATAAATCTTTTAGTGCATTAATCAAGGTAGAACGCAAGCTATAAAACATCAAATTACGATCCATAAGAATGAGGATCGACCAGTCAATTTATGTATTTGTGTAATAAGAATGAATACACAGTAGCCAATCTAGGATTTTAATGAAATATTTATAAAAATTATACATTTTTTTTACCCCAAACACTCCGTAAACCAATAAGCTTCCTATAAGCAGCTGAAACATGGCGACGGTTGCGACAATGGCATACACGATCTTCCTCGTATCTATGATATATTCTCACATTCAACAGTTTGTAAAGTTGATCAAAAATATAATTGATCATTCTTAGCCAATCTTAAAAGTAGAGTCATTATTTCATGGATTAACAAGGAATTAAATTTAAATAGTGGAGACTTGATGACACCACGGGAAATGTGATTAAAGGTTAGATCGAGTTGGTACACCGTGATGAATTTAAAAAATATGATGTAGAATATTGGCAGTCAACTCGAAGTTGAGATAAACAAGAGGAGCTTACAATTAAGGCAACTCTTTCTCATCTCAGTAAACTAGGAGTAGGTAGACTGCAAAGTGTAAAACACACAATAGAGGTGCAAATGTAATGTGGATATTACAATAATGGTATCGATTATAATTTGCGTGCGATGCGGGGTGCGATAGGGGCGAGAGGCGACACGTGAGCGACAGCGCTTCCCAATCGGCGACGCCATCGGCGCTCGCGCAGGCCGCACAATGCTATCGTAGCTGCGATCGCGGACATGCACTCTTGCACAATTACGATTGGTCCTCGACGCGCCTATGCTCCGGTGATTAGCTATTTTCAATATTGCACCTTTAATTCTTCACTTCATTTTGTAGGAATTATCGCGGATCTTCAACACTACAGTGTAAGATAAGATTATCGAGCTTTCTAAGGGTGTATATAGAGTTAAATGATTTTAAAGTCATCCTACCCATTCGCCCACGATTAATTCTATTTTTAATTTAGGTGCTCTTTCCGTTCAGGATCTTCATACAAATATAGCGAAAAAGTTTCGAACCCCGCCAATCATAAACCAGACATGTTTCTTCTGATCTAACAATTGCACTATTAACTAGATTAATAACAAGGATTAAAGAATTATTTGCTTTGATGGATTTCTAGATTTGTTTATTATTAAATTATTATTCGGAGTCTTATACAAATGCTCCTACGGAGACTGATGTGAACTAACCAAAATTAGCCTTTCTAAGAAAATTTCCTATTTTATTTTCCTTAATTAACCGTACACGATATTATTATTCCCTGAAATGGTTTATCAATTTTACCAGGAAAATTACAATTTACAGTTTAATAAACACGAATACTCTTGTTTTTGTTACAGCTAATTTCAAATTTTTAACAAGCATACTAGTAATTTGTTATGTAAATTGGTATGAATAATTTAAAATAAAGAATTTCAATGATGCCCACCAACTAGGAATCTAGAGCATATTCAATAAGCACTGGCACGAACAATACACCAATAGAATCGCAAGGAGTAGAAAGCACTTGGCACCTACCGCACTCACAAATACAATACGCGTGATCTTGTTAAAACTGTTCTGGGTTTTCCTTTGCTATGGATAGTGTAACTATTTTAATCGCCATGGGAAAATTGTTTTGAATGGCCAAAATATGATGATAAAGATCAGAGGCGTGTAAGCAAATGGCTAACAGATAATTTAACTGATAAATATTTAAGACATAAATCATGATTAAACAACAGAGTTATTCAAATCTTATTTAAGAGATTTTTTAAAATCTTGTTGTCAATATCAAATTAATATAAATAGAGGAACCCATCAAAATGATTAAATAATATTTTTATAAATTTTAATTAAGTAAACAATCTAAATGTTTTGCAAAATGTTGACTTGTTGTAGAAGGACGTATGTATTGTTAGTTTGTTATGCATTCTAGAAACAATGAATAGCTTGTAAGGTACAAACGAGACAAGCAACGAACACCTTTCGTTGTAATTGAACAAATGCCAATCAAATGCATCCGCTGGAACAAATCCTTCGAGAAGACGTCCAAACAGCGAAAAGGACACTTTTAGTACAGCAAAAGAAACAGATTAAGAAATCCAACATGAAAAATAATTTCAGTGTCATACAGAATAAAAATACAGTAACAAATATTCAAAAACAAAACAAAACTAATGAACAAATTTGCATAATAAAGGTAAAATAAAAAACAGGATAGAAAACGTAGAAAATCAGGGTAAGTTTAGAAAAGAAAATAATTTTGTTAACTCGTTAGCGAAATTATTTTCGATCGAATGTGTGCCTTTAGCCTTACTAACACTAGATAAGTGACACCTCTAACGTCAATCTAACGCAAAGCCAAGCTAGGTGTTTAATGATGCAATAATTTGCATAGCAGCCCCGCGGAGAAAACTCACGCTATTCTCACGTCCGTCTGTTCCGACCGCTTCCTTTTACAGGCGCTCTTGTTATGCCAGCTTATGTGCTAAATATTTGTGGTGCAAAATTTATACTTAATTTCTATGCTGGACTTTTATTTGAAATAATTGATAATGGTCAAAAAAAGGAAATGTCCAATTTAAAATACCTAATTAGATTAGAAATTAGAATTACACATTGTGTTACTATTCTGACGTCATAGAAAGCTGCACAAATATTTGATTCCTAGGTAAAGGATATTTTCAAGATGCCTCGAAAATTCCCATCAAACAAATAATGATAGAGGACTTTAAAGACAAGTGTGTACTAGTACCTTCTATTAACCTCCGTGAAATACGTCAGGACATTGACACCACATTTACATATTATTAAAATACAAATCGATACCACGAACTACGTAAAAAATGTAGAATGTTTACAAATTACGAAATCATATTAATTTTATGACTTGCTTACATTTGTGACTAATCGAGGCTTACCTTAAAAACTTGAAATGTGTGTTTTATATCAGTAGCACCCAAAATTTTACCTGAAAAAAGAAAAGAAGCAGGTGTTATAAACGAAAAACGATTGGTGTAAATATGTAAACGATATTATTAAGGACAAATTGAAAAACGCGTTGAATCAATTAAGGGTCTCAATCGTATCCGAAGCGTGCGCTAAACCCCGGCGCACAATCTGACATTTATGAGTGCCATAAAAACGCTCAAGTAGTGACTTTTACTACTTGTTTAGTGAACATAAATGTCTTTGCCTTACCCGCGCTCAACGTCGTCCGTATTTAAAGCGCACAGTTTCGTGCAGTTTTGCTCCTTTTGCCTCTTTTTATTTACTGTTACTGTACTGTTATGCAACTGTATAATGCTTTGGTTACTTTTCAGCGGCGATTTATGGGTGTCGTCTTTTGTCTTTATTTTACCGCTGCGAGAACATACTTGTTTTAGTTTGCCGATGTTTATAGAGCGTAATAAATCGGAATGCATTTTCGGCTGAAGTGTACGAAAACAACAAATTGAGATAAAATTTTGTGCGGTACTTATAGATGTCAAATTGTGAGAAGGACTGTCTTTTACAGCTATTAGCAGATCGCATCTACAGAGTTATTTACTTGTGGTGGTTAGATGAGAGGTGACCGTTGTAAACATTAATAGGCTTTTTCTTGCACTTGAGTAGCAAGTTCATCTTAAAAATTATTATGAATTACATGTTAATTTTGAGTACATCAGAAATGTAATTAGTACTTAGCTCCTTATTGGATATCGTAATATTGCCACACCGCTCCTTGACTTGATGCCTCACGAAGACATTTAGTCCTAACCATTGGTGGGAAGCAATAAATCAACGTCGGTCCGACGGCCACGTACTATCGGCTCTTGTGCGTAGCGTTATCTTGATTATGTTAACAACGACTATAAAATTAAGGCACTAACGTTTATTAATATTCAAGTGTCGTATACTACTAATACAATAAATGTGAAAGTTTGTATGTTCGGATACTTGGATGTTTGTCACTCAATCTTGCAAAAGCAGCAGAACGAATTTTAATGCAATTTCTCACATATTTTATAACCTTAACATAGGTCAGGTTACACTTCATCCCTAAAAATCATAGTTAAGTAAGGTAACTATGTCTGTCTCTCTGTTACGCTGTCACGCTTAAACCACTTAATCGATTTTTGATCAAATTTGTTAGGTGGACAGCCGCGTTTTATGACGAAAAGAGGCTGTAAGAAGTTGAAATACGGGAGGAATTGTCAGGTTATGTGATTTTTTATCATTCAGTCTTGTGCAGCTAGATAAATATTTATAAAAGGTTATAAACCATGGTTTAAACTTGGTTTAACGATGCTTCATAAAAAATTTCATACAAAAAGTGGTAATCTAAAAACCATGATTTTAGATAAAACATGATTTAGAGATATATCTTGTTTTGTAATAAATCCGAATATGTTTAATCTCACACGTGGCTGCTGGCAAGTAAGTATAGGTTTCACCTTGAATGTCAAACCTATATTTACTTGCTGTCATATCTTGTGTCACACGTCTGTTATTTGTCAAAATAGTTAATGTCGGGGATGAAACTACCGGTTACTATAAATTTCATCCATACAAAGCCTGGGCAGGATAACTAGTAAAAATAAAAGAAAGGTGGGCTGGGCTATTGATAGTGCGCCGGAAGTGGCCAGTGTCCAATGTAAATTGTAATCGTAATAAGTTTTTATCAGATGACATTTTATTTACATTATTTACGACTTTAAACGTTTTTCACGATATCATTTTAAATTCCTTACATATTATATTTTATCAGATTTTACTTTTGTTTTGCAATTTACATCGGTTATTGTTATAGTCAGTGACTTTACACCGCCCTCGCTTTACTGAGGTATAATATCATCATTCAGTTACTTATTTCTTCCCACACTCCACATCTTATTATTGGACTTTAAATATTAAAATAAGAATATATTGTTTTGCCTTTCTTTGGACCAGTAAAAAAAATATCTATATAATGTTATATCTCAAAATCAGCTATAGATGAAAGCTCCCAGACGGCTTACTATTTTCTGTCATATTCATATTGGAATGAATAACTGAATTAAAATCAGATCAGATAAGGACAGAAAATTCGATGCGATTGGTATTGAAAAAACATCTAAATACACACATGTAAGATGTAGCAGGTAATTTTTCTATTTTAATTTAATTTATGATTCAATATTTTTATACTAGGATTTCTTATAGAAGTTTATTTACGAACAAAGTGGCTTTATTTGTAGAGTAATATTTATTTAATTAAAATGGGTAGAGACGATTGCGTTAATTTACAGCTATTGTATAGTAAAAATAAAATTTCCATAGTCACAGAACTGATAATATTTGTAATTAGTAATTAGTAAGTAAATTAGACTTGGTATATGTGGAGGACTTGATAATGTTTAAATATTATCAAAATCAACAATTAACAAAATGTATATGTTTTGCCTTAAAAAAACTTCTTTAAAAAAATATTTGATTTTAGAAAAACAGCTTCGCTTAAAGTATTAATGAATAAAGTGTAAAACCCTTAGGTTTATAAAAAAAGATTTAGTTTTCAAGATATTTTTGCTAAATAAAGATATTCAGGCGCTTACGACAGTAAGCATAATTTACAGATCTCTAATTTTTTCCGGTAAAAAATTAGCATAGGTATTAATCGATGTTATAAACTATTAGTGTGCTACATTTCATTGAAATCCGTTCAGTAGCTGTCGTGTAGTAGAGTAACAAACATCTAAACATACAAACTTAACTTAACATTAATATTAATAATATAATTGAACATTTTCATGAATTTTCTAGTAATGTTTGAACATACCATAGTATTTATTTATTTACTTGAAATTAGCTATTGTGAAGAACGTGAAATATAATATATAATACTATAAATAAATGAGTAATTATTATACAAATACTAATTGGTACGCTTAGTACATTCACCAAGTAATATTGGTATTCAATTGGTTACACTAAGTTTACGATGTTAGGCATCAAAAGTCTAGGGTTGCCAACTCAGAAATGTAAAACTTAGGAGGACCTTCGGGTTTTGTAACTTTAGACCCATGTTCAGATATTTCACAATTTTTTATTTTTGTATACAATTTTAAAGTTTTGTGAGGAAAGCCTTATTTTTTTTTAAAATAATACTCTTTCAATTAATTTTATAGTTAAATAGCTCGTGAGGTCAAAAAAAGATTTACGGATGAAAAGATTGAGTCTGAGATCAGACTAGATAATTCCGGGAATAGTTCAGATATACATACTAGCCTAGAATAAATTCTAGGACGAATGGCAACCCTAGAAAAGCCCACCCGCGAGCCATGACGCTAAATACTTGAATGTATGAGCACTAAGCATACGGAGAATATCAATGTTTCAGCTAACTGGGCGGTGAGACCATCGGAAATTTTATTGTTTTTCACCTTACTTAGTCTAGATCTAAACTGGTATGCACTGAACAATGTTGCACGTAAATAACAATAGCTTTGCTTTGCTCATGGAATCTCATTATACACCAAAAAAAGAAACTGACGCAATTCGTTTTGTTTTCTTTAAAAATAAAAATATACTTGGAAAAATAAATCACAATGAAGTAGTTACAATACCACGTGGTTGCGTAAACCCAATGTTATATTAGCTTAGCTTTGGTAATCTTATGTAAACCCAACCATGTGTTTGGACAGAGAACCTGGACAGTGAAGGTGAGTGTTCACTGTTCACATATGTGG
>JAOPUB010000013.1:2361844-2374313 GCA_027564055.1 Neptis clinioides
AATATCACAGTATCATTCCAAATGCATATAGGTATTACTTTGATAGAGAAAAAGCTCTGAAACATATTATATCAGTAACATTAGTGTTAATTACAGAGTAATTATATAGGAACTCTTAAAGGGTGTAATACAGACCGGGGTTTTAATCGACCCTTTACCGGTCAAGGGGTCCGACTACAGGAATGTTCGCAATTAATCTCGCTAAAAATATTTATGCCCAAAGTTTTATGTAAGAATTTGTTGTATAAATAACAGTTGTTACTGTTCTAGTTGTTTACAGAGTATGGAATAAATTGTTTTGTCCAAAATTAACATCATTTTAAAAAGAATCCGAAGGTACGGAGGACTTTTCAAAATGAATAATAGAAATTATTTTGTTATATTATACAAACGAAAAACAATGGGTCTACTGTTATTTTTTGAAAAATTTTCTACTACTAATAAATACTTAATTTTATTTCAATTATTACCTACTAGTCGACTCGCCCGTCTTCGCTCGGTAATTTGCTACGTATAATAAATACTCAACTACTTAGTTTTATAAAAAAAAAATTACGACGACGACGTGTTAATCCAGATTATAAAGTATCTGTGAACCAAATTTCATCGAAATCCGTTCAGCCTTTATTGCGTGTGCTAGTAACAAACATCCAAACATACGAACTTTAACATTTATAACATTAGTGAGACAGTAAGATTAAAATAGTTTTAGTTAGTTTTTAAGTGCTAATTACACAATATAGTCGTACTGTAGTTTTGGTTTAGGATCAATCGGAAAAAATAACCTAAAATAGCCGATATTTACAAGATTCCTACTCCACTAAAGAGGAAAAATATTGTATCCTTTATCATATATGTAAATATATTTTAATTGTGCTAAAATCGGCATTAAAAGAGAAAAACTCTAAGTCACAAACATGTTTACCTACTTACCTATAATTTAGGTGATGAATTAGCTATAGAATGAAAGACCTTGAACATTAATGAATTATTTACTTAATTTCGTATCTGTATTTGTTGTTTTCTACCAATATATTAAAATGCCTATTCTATAATGTTTCTTTTATAGAAACCTTTGTATTATAATAACTAAGGCAACTAAAAAAGAGTTATCCGATTTAGTACAGTCGTTTTGAAGTTATGAACTTACATACTCAAAGGCGATCTATTTTTATTTATATAAGTTTGTATAATTCGATGATTCCATATTTGTTACTTAAATATGCAAAAACGACTAAATGGATCAATTAAATTAGCCATGGCCCACATATAGTTTGTAATCTGGAGTAACATATATGCTACTTTTTATCCCGGAAAAATTAAGAGATCCTGTGGGATAATAACGCCTACACATTTTTATTCAGCAACAATATTTTAAAAATTAAACGTGTTTTACTTATATGTCGTATTATACGTATTAAATTCCCGACTTATAATTATTATAAATGTAATCCAGTATTTTAGTAAAACGAAACAACAACAAATAAATTTTCCTTAGTAGAGCAAATAAATATTACAACACACGAGCTCTACCTACTTTAAATCGACTCCAATATTAAATCAGACTTTATATATTTTTATTCGATACAAAAATATCGATATGCACAATATATTAACCTCTGGTCAGGTGTTGCCGAAGTCCACTTCAGAGGGTCGGGGATTCGCCGAGCCAGAGATTTCGTATGATTTACTGCACCCTTATTGATACCTTTTAATTTCATTTCGCTACTGTAGGGATGCAGTGTTATTAATGGATGTCCCTTTTGTATTGAACAAAATGTGTGTGCGTTTTAGTATTCTAAATAAAGATGAAGTAAACAAATACCAAATTATTTATATGTTTGTAGCTTTTTGCTTTACTTTTCATACTCTTTTTTTCATAAATTTCAATTTAATAGTCAATAAAATATATGTATATAATACGATAATAATTTAATTTTTCTATTTTTATTTCGAATACAAATAAATTTAGATCTTGCCTATGTTCTATTTCTGTTTATTTACCAATTGATTTTACCATTCATATATCCTACATGAATAGTAAATTAATATTTTTTTCAAAACCACCATATACCTAGATATATGAGCAATATGCACACGAGCAATGTTACAAATGAATAAAAGCTCTCACATAAAAATTGAACGCTACGTTGTTGTACATATTGAATTAACCGGGCGGAGGCGCGGGCGGTGGCGCGGGCGCGGCGTCGTGAGCTTAAGCCTACCACAAGATTTACTTGCTGGACATTATCGGTTCCCATTTAGCATCGGCACCAATATCACAATACAGAGTGCCAGCCGATTTAAATTTATTTCGGACGTCGGTAACTTCCAATTTAAACCTCTTAATCCTCTATGATGTATGTCGGTATTCGGCGGGATTAAAAGTTCCACGGAAAATAACCGGGAAAACCTTTTCCGGGCTCGGATTGACCCGGGCAGAAGCGGGATTAGGCCGGGATTGGATATACATAAATCTCGAGCGAGGCTTAGGGGCGACGCATTAAGCCTCGAGATATGTCATTTGGTGACGAGGCTGCGATACTAATCTCGCAATTCCGCGCTAACCGAAAATACATAATTTTAATATTAAAATTCAGCGGCGGCCGCGTCCCGCGCACAATGGTCGCTCCGTCGTGCATGGCGTCATAAATAATTCAATTTCATAGTAATAAAATACGCGTGACCGGCGCTACGGCGTGAAAACTTTTCAGCAATTACGGGTTGTATATAACAAAAAGCGTCTATCGATCCGACACGGCCGACACACTCGTAATTCATGCATCAGCTTGCGCGGAAGGGTTGCTCAGCCTGAGCCCTGCGCCCATGCCCACGAGTGCATCGATGGCTTCTACGAGCACTCTGTACTATAATATGTACTATGGAAACCAATCCGAGTGGGTAAATTAATTTAGAAGCTATCTTCAATACAGATATTCTTGTGTGCTTGCGTTTAAGTGGTTTATTTAAGTGCCGCACATGTTTTACTGTCTGTGTAATTGAAAAGATAATTTATAAATATTATGCTAACTCTATAATTATTATCTTTGAACATTATAATAATTTATGTGTAACCTATAATAAACTCTGTATATATTACAAACTGCCTTTGAATACCTCATTTAAATGTAGTTTCAAGTTAATTTTATGAAATGAAGCCTTCATTGATTACAACCAAATCTGAATTTGTAAACCCTTATTAGTTCCTTATTAAATAATACGGTTTTAAAGTGTAATTTACTTTACTGAAATTGAACTATATAGATTATAATTCTGAATAATACAAAAATTAACACATAAATTAACTGTATTCCTATAATAGGAATACCAGTTAAAGGAACACTAGTTTATATAGCAAGTAAAAAGGAATAATATTCTTTGAAACAAAACGTACCATCAATAAATTTCCTGAGTTGTAAAGAAATTTTTATCTAACCCTTTACGATGTGTAAAAGGTAAAGAATAACGACGAGGTATAAGCAAGTCCATAAATGAGTAATTTATTGCGCTTTAATTACAGCAATTAGTCACGGTTCTTGTGTTATAATTCGCATTGACACGTACTAAGACTGCCTAGGCGTTTCTAAAAACTGCTCACTAGCTTTGTATTGCATGCTGATTGATCATTACAAGGAAGGGAAAAAATGAACGATTAACACTACGCTGCTGTGCTCCGTTTAGACTTAGAGCGGAATAAATTTTGTCTTTATATTCGGGTTCTACAATGTTGCATCATTTGATAAAACATTATTAGGTATTATAATGTGCTCCAAAATAAAATATATCATGTTATCCAACCTCATTTTCACCCTGATATATTTCTTACTATATTATTTTCTTAAAATAAATCCATACTAATATTATTAAGCTGAAGGGATTGTTTGAACGCGGTAATTTCAGAAACTACTAATTGAAAAATTTTTGTGTTGGATAGTCCATTTATCAAGAAAGGCTTTAGACTATATAACATCACGCTGCGACCAATAGGAGAGGAGCATCACGTGAATGAAGTCGCGCAGGTCGGTTAGTATATGATAAACTCATAATGTATGTAATAAATATTATGTATAATAATTAATTAATGCTTGTCACTTAGTTTTTATGATTTTATTTACCTTGGTACAAATGGGTATAACTTTCATAATTAAAAAAAAAACTTTTTAATTAGATTTATAAAGTATCTTTTAAAATTAAAAAAATCACATACTTAAAAATAATTTTTAAAAGTTCTATTCCATACTAAGTTACCCGGATGTGACGGCGAGCAGCCATTAAAATTAGGGTTGGGCCATACTCTAGTGCTGGCCGGAGCGCGGAGCGGCGCGCCCGGATTCAACAAAAAAAGAACAAATGATACAACAATGAACAACTGCGCAACGATGCCGACGAGATGAAAGATTTCTCAACGTCCGAATGTTCTTGTTACTTGTAACTCAATATTAAACCGATTTATTGCTATAAATATTAAACAAACTGTATCATAAAATGAAATAAACTTTATTTTGGCATCGTTACATTGTATTTACTTTCTATTCGAATTTATAATAATAATGCGGTCTGTCGCTTCGCTCAGTGATGAACGGATTTTTTAATTAAGCCAAATACACAAAAAAAAAACCATTTTTGGCCACGAATTATTGTCTGACACACCAATATAGAGATAATCAAATTATACCTTACAGATATCAATTTAGAGATCAAAATCGCACGTCAGGTATTTCTGTGTATAGCAGTTATCACGATATGGGTTGCTCTTAGATTTTTAATTGTTCGTAATATGTTTATGGAATTAATAATGTAATGTTATCTGCTGTTTGAATATTTTAAGTACAAAGTTTCTGCATTATTTTTAAAAATCCACATATATAAATTTATAATCAACATTTAACTGAATGTTACTAATTAAATAAAAAAAAATGTCTTATAGTTCACACTATTAAAATTTATTAAAGGTAGGGGTTTCTGAAATGTTTATATAAAATAGAATTATTAAAAAGCGATTTGGTAACCGTTACTAATCAAGAACAGCGCGGCAACTCTCAATATGGGGGCGCGGCCGGTAGAAGGGGTCCTAATCTAAAAGCTGTCAGTTAACAGGCGGGCAGCTGTGTCCGCTATGTAACCCACCCTTATATTTTTTAGAAGTAAATAGATCCGCAGGTATGGATGATGTAGTTTTTTTGGTTAAAATAAAATAGGACGTTAGTTTCTAGTCGTTCATCGTCGTTTGCGTTTAGGTATATCATATCATTTTCAAATTAATATTTTTTATTAATAATCAATAATGAAGTTCATTTATCAATTTATTTCATATAAATAATTTAACAATTTTTTTGACATATTAACTGTTAATTATTTTGTATTTAGTTTCTAATTATGTTATAGATGCGTTAACCATAAAACTATTGTGGGAATGAGCTATGCAAGTGGAACTCAAATTTTTGAACGTAATTCAGTTAAATTTACAATTACGAGTATTTCAGAGAAAGTTTGATATATTTCATTTTAGATAAGTTTCTAGCTTAATGAAGGCTATTTTTTAATTTTAATTGACAGCGTTACATAAATAGGTGCTAAATTAAATGTCACCTTCAGCGTTATGCCCAATTAACTCCGCGTTTGATTTAGACACCTTCCTTAACGTATGTCCTAACGGTCCGGTCCGCATCGGTCCGCTCGGGTCTCATTAGCGGGTAAGATCGACATGAAGAGCGAAATTTACATTAGACACAACAATAAATCTCGATCTTCCTACTCAACAGAGACTGATTTTAATCTTTATAAACACCACCAAATTCTTATGCGCCTACGCGTCTATAAATTTGAAATTCGAATAAGTCGTACTGTGAACACGAACACCGGTCGAATGTCTTAGAGCGTTTTGTGCTTGCGCAATTAGCATAAGATGCTTAGGTGGATTCGATTTTCCATTTCTGGCGTCTAATTCGACATCTTTACTTTATGGCTTCGTGTATTTTTTTTACTTTGCTATTCGTCTCGACTGGTAGTAATTTTAAGCAGTTTATTGCTACAGAAACACATAAACATGTCCGAGCTAGCATGCGGTGTCAAATGTGAAATCAAATGGTTTCGAATGCTTATGTTTATAATTTTAAATATTAGATAAATAAAATGAATTTGAATAATTTGAATTATGATAGGAGTCATGGCTCTTCACGTGTCGGTTTTTTCAGGTTTGTACATTTTATTAATTCTATCGGTACAAGGTTATGCTTACCTACCTTATTAATATTTATCAAAATTATATATTTATTTCTAAATTCATACTTGAATGCAATTTTTTTAAAAGTTAATGAGTAAAATATAATAATGTTGTTAGATGGATAATCTAAAAAAAATTTTAAAAACATTCATACTTTACATAAATACCTAATATTTCTCACTATAGTCAGTACCTGTGTTAACTTATGAGTCATTTAGATTTTACATAATACATATTAAAATTATTCAATACTGCTATCGTCGTTACATTACGTCACGAGAAACTTGTTGAGTTGGTAGTTATAGGTATTTTTCCTATGTTGATTATCTAACAAAATTACTGTTTTTGTTCCGATTAGATCTAGATATTAACCAAAAATATATTATTAACTTCATATGAATTACACAAGAATAACAATAACATACCTACTTCCTCTCGGGAGGGACCAATTATCGAGTAGAATACCGGGGACATCTCTGTTCAGCAAATGTTGCCCTCTAGGTGCACCGTACAAGCGACCTTTCAAGGGGGCCCCCATTGATGAGTTAGTAAGTCTCCGTGTACTTATTTTTCAATGAATAAAAACATTTTCAGGAAGACGCTATGGTTTCATCCATACTACTAGTAACCGAGTCCACTATCACCTCAGTCTATAGCGCAGCATTATTAGTATCCATGTGTATTATTAATATCCATGCACAGCTCCCACATCACATTTGAAATAAAATTGTCTAAAGAGCCTCTACACGTTGGATTCAGCTCCGTGCGCGGCTTCCAAAGGTCCCGGTCACTATTGACCCATAATTAGAAAAGACTACTCGTCAAACTGCCGTTGATATATCGGAACAGAGCTTATAAGTAGTCAAGTTAGTGGAAAATATTTACACCGGATATGTCAATTAAATGTTCAGTCAAATTAATTCTGATAGTATTGTTCTGTCAAATAAATACCTATTATTCCCAACTGTATGAAACCTAA
This sequence comes from Neptis clinioides, assembly GCA_027564055.1. NCBI lineage: Eukaryota > Metazoa > Arthropoda > Insecta > Lepidoptera > Nymphalidae > Neptis > Neptis clinioides. Next base: position 2,369,047 of record JAOPUB010000013.1, read on the forward strand.
TAATGCTGATCGTTTGCAAATCGCCCAGTGGAGAACTAAGGGTAATTCTTCAACCGGTTTTGGATCGACCAGCGCCTCAGAGGGACGGTTCATTTTAAAATAAACCGATTATGCAAAATAGACTTTGTGCATGCCGATAAATAAAAATGGGTGAATATTTCTATAGTCATTCATATATTAGCTTTATTTGTATGCATTAAAAACTACTAACACCATCTTTATGAAAAAAAGTTAGATTTTCCAGTTCTGATTATTTTTTATTTAAAACTGTTTTTCGGAGATAAACTCAATAAATAAATTAACATGTTTAATATAAATTAATTCTATTAATAAAATTTAAACTAGAAATCAAAACACCAATCTATCAAATCTATAGCTAAATAGAAATTCTGTACTTAGTAGTTATTTTTAAAAATATTCTAGTTTGTATGTCTGTATATTTGCATAACACAACCTTTACTGCAGGAAACTTTGTGAACTTTTTAGTAATCTAACTAGACAAAAGTTTAGTTTTTTACCCAAAACAAAATCAAGCTGTGCCAGTTATAAAAGACAAAAATACAAAAGACAGTTCAAAGAAAGGAGAAATTTCTTTATCCCATTTGGTGTCCAGTTTTTACGTAACTCAAAATCTCTATCTTCGAGACATTTCAATAGAGACTAAAAAATAAAGAATAGAAAAAAATTATAAAGCTACAGTGAAAGGCCGGACGCTGTTAAAAACTTTTCGACACATTTAAAATCACCAATAGACCATCAATTTCCTATGATCTTAAGAATGATAATATTATCTAATAATTATAGGCACGTTAATTCAATAACTAATTATAGGTTCAAGTCAAATATAACTTTTATTTAAAACGCGTTTCTTAGGTGCTCGACCGTGTGATATAAATGTGAATGTAACTCTGTTAAGCTTTTACGCGTAAAGCCCGGAATAGATTTTGATTAATTTTAATATAGAAATAGATGAGAATTTAAATAGAAAAGAAAATAAGTCTTGGTTAGTATTTCTATGCTGGTTAGTTTTGAGCATCAAATATTTGGTGTCCAGTTTGTCGTAACTTAAAATCTTTTACATCCAAGACATTTCAATATAGAGTAAAAAATAAATAATAGAAAAAAATTACATGGCTATAGTGGAAGGCCGGACGCAGCTAGATGAAAAAAAATTGTAAAAAAATGAACACATGCCTATATACTTAGAACCAAGAGTAGAGAATATATTTCTTATGAACTTAGGAATGATAATATTATTAATTATACGTTAAAAAATAATGTCTAATTAAATAACTAATAATAGGCTAATTCAAGTATAATTTTGGTCCAAAACACGCTTCTTAGGTAGAGTTAACTAATATGATATCCTTTAAGGAGAATGTAAATTTGATAAGCTTTTACGTGTAAAACGCGGAATCGATTTTTATTAATTTTGTTGTATAAATATAGATCAGAACTTAGAATAGCAAATGAAAATAAAGCTTGATTAGTAAGTCTATGCTGGTTAATTTTGAGCATCAAATATTTGGTGTTCAGTTTTTCGTAACTCAAAATCTTTTACTTCGAAGACATTTCAATAGAGAGTAAAAAATAAACAATAGAAAAAAAATTACAAGGCTACAGTGGAAGGCCGGACGCAGCTAAATGAAAGAAGTTTGTAAAAAGTTTGACACATTTTTAGAATCATCAGGCACGCAATGCTTCGCGGACTGATCGTAAATTTTGTGTAGCGTCAGAATGAAAAAGGGGACATCGTTGTTGAAAGTTTTTAAACGCGTTTTGTGATTTCCGAGCTTTAGCCGCGTTGAATATGCATTATTATTATATGTAACGACAAAGTAACTGCTCAATGCCTATACCTATATATAGTGACGGACATAGTACTTTTCAAATCAGTAATTGTTTCTTGGAGCTTGGTGTCCGCTTCTAGATTCCACAGCATATATTAGACTTGCCACTTCAGAGCTTTAAAACTCACGTTAAAAAGTGTCTAATACATAAAGCGTACTACTCTGTACAGGATTACTTGAACGATGACAAAGCTCGGAATGAAAATGGCTTTAATGCTCAGAAGGATGATTATACTTTTGTTTCTTGCAAGTTCCTCTCAGCAGAAAACTGCTTCCCGAACTGGCTCCAGCTTCACACTAACTGACTGACGGACCAATTTTGACGTTACTTTAAAAAAAAGTTTAGTTGAAATAAAATATTTTGTTTGAGTTTATTTAGAGCAGTCTCGAGTATACGAGTAGAATATCAATTACCGTGTAGGTACTATCTGACGTATGATGAAGTTAAAAGTCTCTTAAATAATAGAAATAATTCAATTACTAATAAGAACATTTAAAAGCTTTTAATTCAAAAACTGACTGATTGAATGCTTGATATTTTAGATACAGTTGAGACAGTGTTATGTATTTAATACAAAATATATTTTTAAAGCTAAATTTTGATGTATTTTATTTATAGAAATAATGTTACTTTTTTACTTTTATCAGTTTATTAGTAAGTCTCGGTGTATTAGTAAGAACTATATATAGTTCTTCTAAAATACAATATTATATTCTAAAACAATTACTTAAGACCAAAATAGTATATAATATTGTAAACTTAAGCTAAAGTATCCTACATTACTTAGATTGAGCGAGAGATTTTCCGTGATTCCTTTTAGCAATCAAATGTTGGTTATTGCGAGACTCTCTCCCCATATATTTCCTGCGCGGATAACTGAAAGAAGTGAGCTTCTTTCTACCGAGGAACGATAAGAATTTCATTTCCTCGCCTGAGAAAGCCTTCGCTATCTGAGGAAGTCGCTGACAAAAATACCTAAGTGATAAAAGCACTGAATTCAGTTTAGCGCGAATATTGTTTTGGTTTTATCGTATTAAATATAATCTACTTACTTTGTTTATTTTTATAGTAAGATTTCTATACCAGGAACCGATATATCTACTTAATTACGTATACAAAAATTAATTAACGCTTGTTAATGTTACTAAACGGGAAATGCTTGCAAAAGTTTTGAGAATTTTGTTTTTAAAATATTGATATGATTATTATAAAGAAAGCAGCAGCTTTTGCTCATTTTGGTACTACCGTGTCCCTGTGTGTTCAGAAATTAATATAGTAAATAAATAATAAATATTTGAATTTCACGTAAATACACGTGAAAAACTACCCGCGGACAAAGTCATGCCGAGTCGACTAGTGTTTAATATACCTAAGTATAAATCCTACCTATTTCGCGTCGTATTTTATAAGTTTTTGCTATAATGCTCTACGTACATAAAACCATATCATTATTTTCATCACTCATTTGGTAAGGGGGTTAAACATAAAAATAGAAATATTAAATAAAAACTAAACGTTTTCTTGGAATGATGCTACGTATTGAATGCGACTTTGATTTTATGAATTCCAAACGCTAGGTCAAAACGATGGTCCGCAACTTTCGTCGAAAAAAGTTAAAGCCACCTTTAAATGCTGAAATAGAATACTGAATCTTACCTAAACGTTTATAAAGTTTCATTTTCAGAGGTTGGTATCGATTTTGCCTTAAGGTCCAAGATTCTGGATGACATCTTTTATCTCGATACATTCCGACTCGATCTCTAAAGACTTGCTCTTCAGTCGCAAGATTTTTTTTTGTTTATATCCTATATTATAATATTCTTGTATTTTGTTAAAAAGGTTAACCAACACAAAACTATTACATTTTCGGAAATCAAGTAATAAACTTTTGAAGCTTTTGACTTAATTTCGAAAATATTTAATACAGCCAGCTTATTGAAAATAATTGTAGGTACTGTTGATTAATTTATAACGTCACTAACTTTCTTAATTTTAAAACCTTAATTTAATTTATGTAAATTATCCAGTTCCATATCCACTGTTTACACCAGCCTAGCAAAGAGCGTTAATTTATGTTAAATGTATAACAATAATCTTAAGTAATACTTACAATTTGAATAAATCCTCTTAAAACCTTTAAAGTAGCACTTATTAAAATTAATGATGACACTAACACACTAATAAATAATTTTCTTTATCACAGAAACCGTGAATACCATGTGTTCTCCTATGTTTCTTATTAGATCACTATTAATTTTTATGTATTGATAAAATAGAATAATATTTTGTATATATTGTTAATTAATTATAATTATAAAGCCGCATTCACTTGTTCGATACGTTTGGTCTATACAAATTCTTATTTACTACTGACACTGTTGTCCATACAATAACAGTACGCACCTAGCGAGGAGAAGGCATCTGCCGCGCCGTGCACAAAAATCTATTCGACAATAAACACCATATCGAGTCCTATTCAATTTTTTTTCTAACACAACTCTACGACCCCAACACACGATCTCGACTGTACAAAAAAGTCACGAGGTAGGGGAAAATTTCGTAAACCATTACTACAAAACTTTTGACACGAGTAGTGCGCTTGGGCAAAGTCTATTTTAGTGGGGTGCGAGACGGCGATAGACTAATGCGATGCGTTACACCCGCGCGCGAGAGAGACAGATATACGAATGTGGGACGCATTTGATTAAAGTTTGGGGATCGAAGAAGACTGTGAACCGCGGGATGCCGAGTAGGTGGTGATATAGCTTTCGTAGCATGCTCATTCCCAAATCGAATGCGATGAGTAATAATATTTGAAAAGCAAGATTTGTTACCTGTCGGCCGTCGAGATAATGCATAGCGTTTTTTAGGAGAATACAATTAACTAGCCCAAATCATAAATCATCCCGTTGTACGAAAACTGGATACAGGTTGTACAATCATTTCTTTCAAATTGTTATGGTTACGGAAAATTAAGGTAATTTTTTAACCAAAATTTTTTGAATAGATTTCGATAATAGTATCTGTATGGATAAGATTTACAACTGCTTGGCTTGATCTTACTTACAAAACTGATATACATTTTTTAAACATTATTTTTTAGTATTGTATAGTAAATATCAGTTTTAAATTAAAAAACTTATTGAAAATCACACCATACATATATGGTAAAAGTAAATGTGAGATTCTTACCTCTAGATCCATGAACAATAAAAGATGAACTCTCAATAGATGTAATTTTAAAATTACATGCCCCAAAGCTTCAATTACATGGCGGTACAAGTGCCTAAGTCGGCAAAAGCGCCAATCGGCTAGTTTGAAAATTGCCTTACGACATAGATATCGGTTGCTCAGAATAAAGGTCCCGGCCGACAAATCGGGACTCGAACAGCACAAATTACTGAGTCGACTACAAC
>JAOPUB010000013.1:2428638-2442610 GCA_027564055.1 Neptis clinioides
TGTCGTTCCCTAAATGATCTTTCCTTATCACAACGGTTGTTCGAAGTTGATGGCCTAAATCTCGCAAGAAAGCAACCGAATTATCTTTAAAAGTTCTCATATCCATAAGAAGGATAATGGACATTACACCTTCAGCTAATTCAGGAGGTTCATTCTCACAGTCAAGACCATCCCAGTTACACTCAGCATTGTTGCATCCGTAATCACAGTGGCCATTGGCATAATGCTTTTGACAATATGCATCATACACGGGGTTACATTTTTGTAAAGATTTTTCACAATCTCGTCCATCGAATAAGCATGCTTGTGTATTACAAGCTTCATTACACTCGCCATTTTTAAATACTTCCCAACACTTTATCGGGGCTGTGCAATTTGCCCAAGGGTTGATACCTAGAGAACAATCATTTCCATCAAACTCACAAGCGTATGTATTACACTCTTCATCGCAGTGGTGGTCACCTTGTTTTTCTTTACAACCTGATTTAACACACTGCTCTCTTTGGAATGCTAAATCTAATTCTTGTAAAGTCAGACCAGGGTTTTTGCCATATACGCCTGACATGGGACTTCCATAACCACCTCTAGAATGAGGATCGTGTATATCACAGCTTTTGCCAGTCCACTGTCTTGGGCAATAACACAAATAGTCACCAGGTTTATCTATACAACGAGCTTCAGGATGCTTGCAGGGGTTACTCAAACACTCATTCATTGAATCTATTTCACAGTTAATGCCGGATAATCCCGAAGGACAATCGCAAACATAATCTCCGATCTCAGATGTTCGGCAATAGCCGCCATTTTGACAAGGATTAGAATCGCAAGCGTATCCAGAGTATTCACAATTTTTACCGTAAAATCCGTCACCACAGAGACATTCATGCCCACCCTGGATTGCCGTACAAATGCCACCATTTTGACATGGAGAGTTCGCGCAGAAATTGACTTTAGCGTCGCAGTGTATTCCCATATATCCCGGTTTACAATTACAGTGATAGTCATTAACTAATTGTACACAGTCTTGAGTGCCAGGATTCGAACAAGGATTGGAGAGGCACTCGTTAATGTCTCCTTCACATCTTGGGCCTACGAAACCTGATGGGCACTTACATTCAAATCCACCGACTTTATCAATACAAGTACCGTTGTTATGACAGGCGTCTTGCTTGCAATCATTAACATTAATTTCACAAATCTTTCCTAGCGTTCCAAAAGGACAAGAGCACGAGAAGTTATTTATCAGATCATGGCAGGTTCCGCCATTTTGACACGGGTTTGGTAGGCAGTCGTTGACGTTTAATTCACAGTTCTGTCCTTGGAAGCCTTTGGCACATTGACATTGGTATGTTCCTACCAAATCCTTGCAAACGGCACCATTTTGACATGGAGCAGAATCGCACTCGTTGATTTCCTTTTGGCAATAGGATCCTGTGTATCCGTCGAGGCAATGACAGCGATGGGAGTTGCCGATATCTTCGCATGAACCGTTGTTGCATAGTTGTTTTAGTTTTACACCTGATGAAGATAGTAAAATATAGTATACAAGTAATAACATAATATGAGCGTGTTTTGTATTACTCAAAAGTATATAAATTACCTTTTCTGATACTGGCGTCCTTGCAAGACACCATTTCAACATCACACAGCTTCCCGGACCATCCCGGTGCACAAGTACAAGTATATTGTGGTCCTTTCTGCGAGCACGTTGCGCCATTTTCACAAGGATTGTTTTCACACCTAATACAAGTATTACAAGTTAAATATGGATGATTCCAAAAGTTAATAGAACAGAAAAGTTATACTTAATAGAAATGAATAGCTTACCATTCAACGAATGCTTCACAATGTTTGCCAGTATAACCGTAAGGACAGTGACAAGTGTAGAATGTGACATGATCGTGGCAAGTAGCTCCGTTATCACAAGGTGAGCTGTCGCACATGTTAATGCGGAATTGGCAGTTTGAACCCGTGTAACTGAAAAAACAATTGCTTATTATATAAGAGACTTCTAGCGAAATACTTGTGCATTTAGTTCAAATTGCGCGGGGCGTAGAAAAGAAGAAAGGTAAATAGGCTTATATGCACAATTTAAAAAAAAATCGGTGCAGTTTCAGCGTGATGATACAAAGATACAAACAGACAAACAAAAATTCTAAAAAAAAATTGTTGTAGCTTCTATAGGAGTTATAATGTCCCCTCCATTAAAATTTGTGAGATATCTTCTATGTACAGACATTCGATACCTTACATTTTTATTAATATGTATAGATTATTATTTTATCAATATCAAAACATATCTATATAACCTTAATACTTTGTCTAGAATATTTATATAATTGATAGAATGTTAAAGCTTATATAAAGTTATCAAATTAATAGACTATTATTAGCTTTATTTATATTTGCCGAATCAAATCAAAAGATCTTAAAATATTTGAATATTAAACATGGATATATTTTAGTTAATTAAGAAATCATTATTATCATAATTCATTGCCAAAATTAATCATTACAATTAGTGTAACATTTTATAATTTTAGGGTTCCATAATCACTAAAAAATAAATTAATAGACTAACTTCGTTGTCTGTCATGCAGAAGCTTTTCATATTAATAGTAAAATCAATTCCCTTAGATCTCTAAAAATATCAAACCTAATATCCGAAACTAATGATCCATCTCAACCCAACCCAAAATAATTTAAACCTTTTTCTATATTGTAATCTAAAATCTTTGACTAACGAATCGAAGGTAGAATTTGAATGGATTAAATATGGTGTCAAAATACACCATATTTAATCCATAATCCACTGTTTTCCGATTGAGATTGATTATTAATATCGGCCATAATATCTAACACGTTGAATTTGAAAGCAAAAGGTGTTTTATTTCAATTTATACTGACTATACTGACATGGGGGTAAGAAGTTTGCAAAAGTAAAAATTGTTGGGAACCCTTGGTGTTTAAGTCCGATTCGCACTTAGCTGAATTTTTCAACGATCATCCACTCTATCCACTATGAGCAATAATTTAAAAACGCAACCATAATTATTTAAATAAGTCAATAATGTTGTAACAGGGTACCAATGAGAATACAAACGACGCGTGCACCCACACCGTACAATTTATAGCCTATACGATAATTATGCGGATTTAAAGCTGAAGTGAGGTGGTTTACGGGCCGGTTTACGGTTCCTCACGGTTACTAGCGATAAGCCAATTGGCATTGTTCAGACCGGGACGGATTCGATGTGATATGCCTATTTAAACAAGCTCTTTATATCAAGCACTATCGAATCTTTTTGGTCATCAGGTACAGAAAGTTCGAATATTATCATCAAATTCCACCCGATATCCTGGTTTACATCATATGTCATGGTTATAACCTTTCAAAACATATCTTTTTTATTTATTTTTTCAAATAGACACGTCAAAATTGTTCATTCACTTCGTCTGAGGCTAGTTCAGATAGTTTTCTGCTGAGAAGAACTGTCAAGAAACTCATAGTCGCTCTTTTCAAATTGCCATTGTCATCAGCCTTAGTTATAATAGTATCATCATATAACTGAGTATCAACGTCATTTTGATTCCAATCTTTGTCATCGTACACTTTATTTATTAGACACTTTTTAATAACAGATTTGAATCGCTGAAGTCGGCTGAGAATCCTATTATAGATGCGCACACCAAGACCCATGAAACAATTATTCAGTTTATGGAAACAGAGTTACAAGTTTAATTTTATTTCTAATATTTATATCGTGTCACTATGTTTGGAATTCAGATTAATATTTTGCCTAATGTATAAAATGTTACAATAAATATATTGTCACGGTACTGCAAGAATGCCTATTTTACTGAATACATCATATTCAAAATCTTCATGAAACTAAAAATCAAATTCAAAACTAAATCGTAATTATTATTTAGACATGACAAAATTTGTCAAAATATAATAGACAGTTATGATAAGACTGAATGAGTCATTAAGTAAATGTCACTGAATATTTATATTTGAATAAACATATAAACAATTTTAAATAACTGTACTCTTTATGCAAGCATCGGCCTTTCAAGGAAGGGCAAACGAGTTTAAAATAATCCCTCACTATGAGTCCTTAGATGTCAGATGTCTTGAACTTGCGCATGGAGTTATAGCTCTATACCACTGATGCCCAAAGTGTAAGTCCGTAGGAATAAACGTCTTTCAAGTGGTCCATGTGTACTAAAGAAGTATAAGGGACTGTGGGTTGTAAACAATGGATATTATGCAAACACTAGCTTCCGCGCGTGATTTATACCTACTCTTCCTTATATTATCGCTTGATTACGCAAATTCTTTATACATTGTAACCTATGTGTTGTTTAGATGTATAAGCTTTATTACTTTAAAGTTTCATCAAACTTCCGTTGAGTAGTTTTTGGGTGAAAGAGTAACAAATATCCACCCATCCATCTTCATAAACTTTCGCTTTAAAATATTAGTAGGATGTAGTAACTTTAATATTAACTTAATTTTTTTCAAATAGCTCCCTATCCCTAAGATTATGAGGTAGAAATCGTATCTCTAAACTAATTTAAAAATGTAAACCAATAAAACAAAATAATCCTTTATAGTAATTTGTATACTACTATTAGTATATTACTATTAGTAAAAAAAGTCCTGATACTGCTAATAAATCACATGATTTAGAGTAAAAACATATTCAAAACATAGACAGTTCATAAAATCCTAATTTTTTATTTGAAAATTTTTTCAATTACTTTTCAATTATTTTACGTTAAATTAAATACTAATATCAGCATTGGATAGTAGTTAGATAGATTTGCTTTGAAATTAAAAATCATGGCAAGTGGTAAACATAAGGAAAGTTTGGGGAACTCTGCTCTATACTAAGTCCGGCCGAGCACGTTTGAAGTGCAATTTGCCTCTCGCGACGTGCATCAAAGATATGATCGTGAGGAGTGTTTTTTAAACAGATGTCGGTTTTTGCGCGTACCGCGGGAGGTACCCGTTCACCTGTTCGTGCGCAATGTTTGACGCGACGAATCGATTTTTTTGCTGAAATTAAAAATTCGATAGCGCATGATCGATCGCACGTGAGACGAATACGACGCATTTACACTATAACGTGGCTTTATTTATAGATACATCTATTTGTTTTTAATTTATTGGCTTCTTATCAAGACTTTAATTAGATAGGCGAATGCATTTAATGCTGATTTTTTACTTTAATCAGTGTTTTGACGTAGGTACTCGTCATGAACACGTATGTCAAAAGTTATATGCAATTCTGTAAAAAAAAAATCTGTCTTGTTAATTTCAATATTAAATGTTAAGTTGTTAAGAATATTTTGAGACCAGACCGGATAATTTTTTATTAATTTTTTTTAATCTGTTATTCATGAATCCGTTCTGCACCAGCTGGAACAACGTGTCAGTTCAATTAACTTTGTTTTATTTTTTCAGATATATCTACTTATTATTAATTCAAATTATTCTTTATATATTGTTATGTAATCATTAAATTTTAGTACTAAATTTCACATGATTTTTATTGTTTATGGGTTATAATTTTTGAGGCAATTTTGGATATTGCATTATAAAACTAAAACTACAATGTAATTTATTTTGAAAAATGGTAAATGATATTTGAAATTTGCCGCCTCTAAATGGCTTTGCTGCATTAAAAATAAATATACGATAAATAAACATGAATTTTAATCAAATTCGCTATAGGCAGATGCTCTGAGACGTATACGGTAATAACGACCGCCAACCGGCACCATTGGCACTTGCGCCCCAACATAAAAACTGAAGAATTGTTGGAATCACTCATTAACTTATTAAGATGATAATTTATTACCTCGAACATAATTCATGATGGCTATAGAAACCTTTGTGTTCTAGTTTCATTTTTTTGTAACACATTTAAAATTTTTAACTCTAAAATAAAGCAGATTTTTTACCTGTAATTTTAATTTTATTATAAAAAATGACTTTCCAAGTAATAACAAACGAACATAAAAAAAAAATTAAGTACCTAGATTTTTTTAACATAACTCTTTTCCGCGTCTTTTCTTTTATCTGCCTTTCCTACAAAAATAATTTCATTGAAAAATAAGAATAATGGCCGCCATTTTTTTTTTGTAAATCGAGCTACAAATTTCATTAATTAAATTATAAATTATGTGCAATATATAAATCAGCCATATAGATTTGTTTTGTTAAGGTAGGTATATCTAGAACTTTCGACTACAGTGGTATGATTATACATATTAAGTTGCTGCCATTTTGAATTTGTTGTTTCTGGACACAGTAGTATCACCATTTTAATCAGTCATTATAAAAAGAAATAACTCCACAGTATTCTTGAATGAAGTCAAAGGTCCAAGTAATAGATTATATTTTTAAATTAACGACCGTAGGTATTAATTCACACATTAATCATAACATATTTATGAGTAGGCTTAAAGTTAGTTTTTATAATTTACACGTTTAGTTAAATACGGAGCAAAGTGAAATAAACCGATGAATGGTATAAATGCACGCAATACTTAACTAAATACCACGTCATTCAAGTTTATATTTTGACTCTTATTTTCTATGCTATTTTAGATTAAGCATAAAAATAGAATGGAATTGAAGCAAGGATGGTTGAGAAGTATTGTACAATTAAATAAGTTTGAAAATATATGTAATGGTATATTGGGATTCATGAAATTAACGGATCAAATTTGAAATATGCAAATATCTTAGCGGCGTATAAATTAGTTATTTTGATATTATCAAATTTCATGCATGAACATGTTTTAGAATTATACTAATTAAGATAGTTGATCTTAACGGGTCAAATTTCAAGTATAAAAATATATTAACTGTAGGTATATAAATTCAGATTTGTGAAAATAACGGATCAAATTATAAACATGAAATATTTTAGGATTACATTAATCAGGATGATGATCTTAACGGGTCAAATTTCAAATATTAAAATATGTTAACGGTATGTAAATAGGGATTTATGAAATTAACGGATCTAATTCCAAGTTTGAAAATATGTTAAAGGTATGTAAATTGGGATTTATGAAATCAATGGATCTAATTTCAAGTATGAAAACATTGTGACTATATATAAATTGGGATTTATGAAGTTAACGTACCAAATTTCAAGTATGAAAATATTTGAACAGTATATAAATTAGGATTTTGAAGTTAACGGATCAAATTTCATGTATGAAAATATTTTTGAAGTAAACGAATTGAATTTCTAGTTTAAATATTATAACGGTATATTAATGAAGTTAACGGATTATCTAGTTTAAAATCATAAGCTGAGTCGTTGAATAATGTTGTGATGTGAAATAAGACAAATATGGAAGCGCACACGAACAGAATCTGAAATAAACTTGCGCCGGCGCAAAAACCATGAACTACTTTTTACCCTCGACCAAAAAGTGATGCAAGTTCATTCCTATAAACTATTATGACTATATGTGGAAGACTATAAGTAACACTTACAATAAAAAAAAGAATAGGAGTATTTCACTGTAGGTTTAGTCACTTTTGAAGTAGTAATTTTTTTGTCTAATGTTGATTTATGGCCGGACTGATATTGTTAAAAAAATACATGTATATTATTTATCAGCATTATACATAAGAAAAAAATTATATTAATATATACCTATATGATGACAATAATGCTCTACGAATGTAATCTAGAAGACATATAATTATCATAATAAAATTTACAATTAAGAATATAAATAAAAATTTAACACCAAGAACATGATTTTAATAGCAGATAAATTAAATATTGTCATAAAAAGCTCCACGAAAATTCAAAAACATTATTTTTTATCAGAACCTTATGATAAATTGTCTTATGATACATTTATATAATTTGATTTCTCAATTAATCACAATACATAACTTTTGGTTTAGTTATTTTTTATTGTTTATCATCTCAAAATATGGTTTAGTAATAACTACAACTACACAATAACAGATAAATATGAAATATACTTTAATTGTTTTTTGAAAATAATATCTAATAATGCCTAACCTAATATAGACTTTTTTGATAAATTTAATATCGACAATACATAATATCGTTATACTTATGATTTTATTTTTGTAACCAGAAATTCGTATCCAATAAATAAATACGCTGTATTACAATGAAAGTTAACTCCGCCTAACTCTACATAAACAAACCGTAGAATAATTTTTTTTATAATAGCTAAATGATAACAAATATTTTTTTGAAAATGATGACCAGTTTATAAACAGGAATAAAAATCAAAACCTATCATTGATAATGATGAAATTGACGTAGGTACCTATCATAATTTTTACTGAGCAAATAAATATTAATATCGTGATATTCCTCAGTCAATCTCTATTTTATAAAATAAACTAATTAATACATAGATATAAGTTTAATTTCCTTTCTAAATTATTACAGCGGATCTCGCCATTAGTAATTGCAATGTATATCTATTGCCTATCGTACCTGTTTTAGATAACTACATGCGAAATGGAACCTTATGCTATGGCAATATGGTTGACTTTACCAACTCTACAGGTTGATATAAAGATAATGGGTCTTTTACTATGTAGAGCTTTTTAATTGCCAAATTTAATAACATTACCAATGTATCAATTAGAAATCAATACTATAATTAATTACATAAACAAAATTTGGAAAATAACATGTACGACTTACGAAACTTTTGTATGAAATCTATCTATCTTTCTTTATGTTCTATCTATCTTTATGTTTTAAATATTGTTTTGTTAGGTTGTGTTATTGTTGTATTGAAACGTTAACAATGTTGTGAGTGGGTAAAATATGCTAATATATATGATATGCTCGAAAAGTTCACTTATAACAATTTTAAAGAACTCTATCTTGAAAAAATCAGCCTATTTTTATCAATCAAATCAATTTATAAAGTATAAGCAAGTTTATAGTTGTCATGAACAGTTTGTTGAATAAATATTTCATATGAATTAATATATCGATATATTTGATAATATTATCTATTAATATTAATATCTAATTGCTTAATAAGTTAAAGCAATAAAACTGAAATAAGACCAGGTAAGTATACGACCATAAACACTTCCGCTATTAGTGTAGGGCTATTTATTATCGGTTCTGATCAATTAATAGAGTATTGCTATCGTTTTTAAACATCGTCGCACGACGAGACGGACAAGTGAAAAGTTTGTTTAGTAAACAAAACTTGTTTCGGACCTTCTGCTCCCGAGCGGGTAAAGTTGGGAGCTATAAATCGGCAATAAACTCACCTTAAGCGGTGCGGCCGCCGTTCGCCGTCGGCAAACGGGGTCGCGGCATCCCGCTCGGTACAAACTTCTTCACAAAACTCACAGTTCTACCGAATAAAAAAGTTCGAGTTTCACTCGTCAAGTCACGAGTCACGTGTCAGCGTTTTAGACAGGGCATGAGCGCAATGCGTAATGTGTCGTTGTGATCGCACGTGGGTAAGCGGTGCGGTGCCGGTGCGGCGCGTTCGGCGGATCGCGGCTTAGCCGCTGTCAGGTGAGCAGTTGAGCACGTCGGTGTCGTGTTGTTTATGGCGCGGTGTTACGCAACGCGTAGTCGCCAAGGCGCGCGTCAGTAGAGTGTGCCGACCGATGGTTTACGAGCGACAGTTAGATTAACTGACACTATTAAATATCTTACAGTAGAATTACACAAAAATTACTAGCACTTTGGATTGCAAACTACTAGTATTCTTGTCCTCCCCTCCCCTCCTACTAAGCTAAATACTTGTGTTAGGAGTGGGCAACGTCAGTAGTCCAATGACTGAGATCTGAACTCACGACCTATTGATCGTATCGATCATGAGTCCAAAGCCTGAACCACTGAGCTACTGACTGTTTCATATATACATACATACTGACTGACTACTATAATATTACTCATGGTGGTCATCCTTCACACTCCGACTAACAGCAGCAACCATAAGAGTACTAGTGATGTAACCATGAGTCCTGTCATGGGCGTATTTATTTGTTTATCTTTTATCGTTACGTTGGCACACCGATAAATATACAAAATGGGCCAATTTTCAAATTCTAACAGAGTGATACCAACTTTAACTCAAATCGGTATTGCTAGCATTGCATCATAATTAACAAAAGGTAATTTTCGTTAATTTTATCTAAGAGTTTATACACATAAAGTCTGAATTACGTCTG
Organism: Neptis clinioides; assembly: GCA_027564055.1. NCBI lineage: Eukaryota > Metazoa > Arthropoda > Insecta > Lepidoptera > Nymphalidae > Neptis > Neptis clinioides. The sequence continues at coordinate 2,438,873 of JAOPUB010000013.1, forward strand.
AAATTATCATCTTAAGTTTCTTTCATGTATTAACTTTCATTATAATCAATATAGCTACATTCACGGAGAGCGTCTGTTCTTCCATATGGATGCGTTTATCTTGAAGACCATTGAAGGAATTGGCATGCTACTATCACTGTTATAATCTGCATCTCTCTGGGAATATAATGCATTCAGAAAACTTATAATTTAGACGGTTAACTCCCAAAATGCTTTAAATTGATCTCCACGTTAGCTAAGAGCTTATCATTTATGCAGATCTTGACTAACCATTTTGAGGCCATCAAATTATGTTATGCTAAAAGTATGGGAACTATATTGCACATTAACACAAATTTACATAAAGTCAGGCAGCGCTTTGGACTCGCGACCACTGTGTAGAAGGGCCCTTTCATTATAACAACGCTCCCCATTCGATGCCCGAAAACTAACTACACTATGTAATAATTATAACTTACGTGGGCCTGAAGACGGGTGACCTTAACCACGACACTATGATATTAGTTCACTACACCCACTACGCGAAACCACCAGCGTGACTAACTCTATCAAAGGTTTCGTACTGTATCTACTGTTTTAAACGTGGGTGTACTTGAAATAGTATAAATGAAACTGCGAATACTAATTTATAAACGATGGTGCTAGCAGTCACACGTTTCGTGTGGTTGTGCGAAATTTAAACTATTATTAAAAATCATTCATAAAAATAATCGCAATTTATCGTTTTCAGTTTCCTTTGATTATTGAATTATAAAAATAATATTTAGATGGGAATATGTTATTTAAAAATTAAAAGTATGTTACACTAGGGAGTTGCACAGTGTTGACTTCTGTCAAAAAGTAATGATATTCGTATAACGTAATTTATAACGCCGACACCTAATGGTCTATCTAGAATTGTTGGTCTAGCCAAAACCGAAAAATCCCTTTTAAGTGCTAGTAAATAAACAGTTTAGTATTAATGAAAGCTTTACTAAAGTTTAGTAATTACAAATGATTATGTGAGGGAACTTGTTCGGTCAGTCCCTTGTTAGTATAGTGTTCCAAGTCTAGATTATCCCTCCGCATCCGGATTAGGCATGCTCGAGGAAACAGGTATATTGTAAATGGATCCTAAGTACACTGCCAGTACAGGCTATGTAAGTTTTCATTATATAAATAACTTATATACCAAATTTATAATAAAACTGTAACTTATCGAATGTGACGCTTTTTATACCAACAATAGAAGTCAAATTACTAACTAAATCGTAATTTAGAAACTATTTTTATTAAAAAATGTTAATTGTTAACTATTTTAAGAAACACTTTGTTGCAAAAAATGTGTCTTAATAAGTTATATTAATAAAATAAAGCTTTAAAGAGTAGTAGTATTAGAAAATTACCTACATTTTACTAAAAAATTAGACCATAATAAAGATCTTTATTCACTGATCTCCTTTAAGAAAGCGATGAAGGAAAATATTAATTTTAGATTTATTGGGAATTGTAATTATATAGCATAAGTTTATATTTTTTAGTGAGTTCGACTTTATCAAATTGACCTTTTTTTGTTAGATATTTTTTAAAATGTTGTGTAGCTTTTGTTACTTTATAAATTTACTAGCGACTCGCACCAGCTTCACACGGTTTCTCTACTATAATAAGTAATAATACACGCTGTATTTTGTGTATAATAAACCTTCCTCTTGAATCACTCTATCTATTAAAAAAAACCGCACCAAAATCCGTTGCGTAGTTTTAAGCATACATAGCAATATAGGGACAGAGAAAGCTACTTTGTTTTATACTATGTAGTGATTTTCAGTAATTGCAAACATGTTTCATAAAAATATAATTATATAACAATGCTCAATCACGTCCACAATAAAAATTACTTTGTTACGAACCGTCTCTCTGTAGCTAAATTTCAGACTACAAATTTTAGAACCAACGCAACAAAATACGGGTTACATTTTAAAACTAACGAGAGTTTTAGCTGGATAGCTAAAGCTAGCTGGATTTTACGACTCTGCGTGAAAACAAACAAATGTTTATATAGTACTGCATAGATATTTGCGGTAGTAAATTTAGTTTTTAGTTGCTGCGTCAGTTACGCGGTTTGCCTGTTGGCGCTCAACACCCGTGGGATTGTATCATCGTACTCGAAATTACGAGTGTTTTATTTTTTTTTCTAAATAAAACCATGCAAACCACATGCAAAATCCTACTAATATTATAAACGCAAAAGTTTGTGAGGATGGATGGATGTTTGCTACTCTTTCACGCAAAACTACTGAACGAATTTCGATGAAACTTTACAGTAATATAGATATTACATATATACATCAGAATGAGACATAGGCTACAATTTATGAAGAGTTTGTATAAATTGGCCTTAATATCACGATAAGTATCAAATAAGTCAGAGATTTGCCGCTACCCTACGACAACTTTTTTATCAAAAACCAAGCGGGAGAAGCCGCGGCCGGAAGCAAGTATTAATTAATATAATATTGTGAAATTATGTAGGACGTATTTAGTGATTTTAAAAAATCTTACTATATTATGGCGCTGGTTTTACTTAAAAATTGTTAATAATAATCTTTTAAAGATTTTTACATTGCATATTTTAGTTCTTTCGACGTGAATAAATCCTTAAAATTGCTTCCATAGGATGGCAAATCGAAAAAAAAACGAATGATAACAAAATCATGCAATACAGTTGGGCGTTGTAGCTCCATATCTAGCGCGGCGGAGGGGGTAACGCCGCAACATCTCGCGGCTATGTCCATGATATAGTCACACCACAATATTTATAACAATAATACCATATGTAGTTAGTAAAAAATAAAAATTATTTTAAAACTCTTTAGAATAAAAGCTCTACCTACTCTCTCTCTGCCAATGGTAAGATTTACTTCTTGTATTCTTTAATGCAAAGCAATATGCTATGCAGCATGAAAATACAATATAAAAAATTTACTTTTAGGTAAAGAATTAGATGATCAACTTCGTCTAATGGCAGTGAAAATATTTTTTAGAAACAATGAAGGTCATTCTTGAAAGGTCAGGAATGTGGCAGCTAACCCACAAAAACACAGCGGGCTCATAATGAGACGCCATGGGATTACTCTCCATCCGTATAATACTGTAATGGGGTTACTGTTTTCCACCTACAGCTTCAAATACAGTTGTATTTTCCCTTAAAAAAATTAATTAATACTCGGTGTTTGTATGTCAAAAATATCTTAATATATTTCTGACAAAGGATTTTATCATTACGTTTTTCAGCAGGTTTCATGACTGAACGATCTTTTCAATTACACGCGCAAATTAATTACTGTCCGTTCCATGAATAATATGAATAAAGACAGAATTTATATTTTCCTTTCTATGGATTTATTAATTACATTTTTTCAAACAATTTTATTTTGTTGTAAGAGAACGCATTGGTATAAAGTACAAACATGCGTTTTAGTATTTAAACACTTAAACCGAATAGTGCCTGGGGATTGCGATACTAAAGCAAAGTTAAACGCATTTTTAACGTGATTACCACCATTCACTACTCGATCTTTATACCTATAATTTATAACAAGGTAGTATATATCTTCAAACCGTGCTAGCAGTTAGTGTGATGGTTTAGTTTAGCGAAATATTGTATTTAAGTTTATTATTATTAGGTTTAAAGAAATTTATTTCTCAATAAGACAGTACAGTCACTTACTTGAGAACAGTAGTTACGTATTTAAAAAC
>JAOPUB010000013.1:2471781-2482220 GCA_027564055.1 Neptis clinioides
TATTCTAGTAACAACAATATAACCTAACGATACACGTTATAATAGCTCTAGTTGAAAATACTAAGTGAACCCTTTAATTATGTATCGAACAGCCTAGGGGCTACGGGCTTTATCCCAAACTAATGAATTATAAAAAAAAAATGGTTCACTTTTAGCGTTTATTAATCTTTACTGGAAAAATATTCAATTAGGAATAAGTACGTCTGTTTTTTTTAAATTTATTTATTACATTATTTTTACCATCTTTATAACGTAGAAAAAATATAAACAGTTTTGTGAATATTCTAAATATTTTAAATTTTATATAAATTTGAGCCCCTCAAGCACCGACCTATTAAGCAATCTGTCGGCGTTTGAGCGGCTCAATTACATTTAAAGTTTTATATTTAATTTTACAAATGAATTTGAATATTTATACGACTACCTTTTTTCCTGCGTTATAGAGATGTAAATATGTTTTTAAAGTTTCCTCTGGAACGTAGAAAACAAAATGTCACTCGTATTATGAATATGAATATTCATAGTAGGCGTAAAATTATGTTTGTTATGACCGCTATTAAAACATTTGGGAGATACTCCAAAATTGTGCTAAAAAAGATAACTTTGATATGGAATGCTTGGTGGAGAATGTATAAAAGAAAAAGTCGAAAAAATTGTAACAATTATGTCAAATACCAGACAGTACAAGATTCCTGATTGGTTCCTTTTATAGACAAAAAGATATTGTTAATGGTAAGTACAAGCAATTAACATTCTCTATCTTGGATTCAAAGTTCCGTAAAGATCTTTTTGTAAAGAAAGAGAGAAAGGTTGAAAAAAATTAGAGCTCGTTGAGGTGTGCGTCACTTGGGACCTCCGAGTGCATGGTCAGCAGCACTAAGACTACTGGCAGACGCCAAGAAGATCTATTAGGCAACTATTAATAAACGTCTACCACTAACTACTAAAGTAACTTAAAGCAAAGATATAAATAAAATCGTAAATTTGTGTTTGACTATAAAGTTTTATACACAGCGTTTATGGAACTTCAATAAAAATTTATTGTTAAACTTTTAAGTTCTTTCTGTTATACTCATAGACGATATAGATTTTACTACCATTAAATATTTTATTTATGATGAAAATGATAATCTGTCATATTCTAGTCTAAAAATTACAGAGAACCGGAAGATAATATTGGTTTCTGTATAATTTAGGCTTTGTTCTAGATAACATTGTCTATAAGCTTAAGAAATTTTCATGTAAATAAAATACTCTTAATTATGACGCTAACAACACTGATTTGAATTAACGAAGAAAATGAGTGTGGCAAAACTTGTTGGTAGCATTGCTACATTCTAATTGGTGCAAAATATCAGATGATCATCGTGCTACCAACACAAAGATAAGAGCTAACCAAATAAACACGCCCTCATGACAGAAATCATTATTATTCCATCACAAGTATTCCAGCAGTAACGCTGAATGTCGTGGTCTAAAGTATAACTACCAGGTGGAATATTATAGTACCTAATAGCCAGGACGTCATACTTAAGGTCTGCGTATAGATCATAATTAATCTTCTTTAAGTAATAATACATTACGACACCTATTTGTAGTGAGTTGAGTGATTGGGTTTTTGAGACAACCGTGTGCGTATGTGTGTGAAAACGAGAGAAAAGTTAAGATCTCCGCACAGTCAGTGCCTGAGTCGGTAAGTCATTGAATGAGTAAGTAGGGTAGAGATTGATTGAGTGAGTGGATGGCTTAAAATTTGACTGAGTTATTAGGACTCAACAAAACAAATTCTATGGTCTCGAATTCCATAGTAGTTACAAAAGTTTCAATATCCATCACTAAGTTCTGGTGGGGATTTATATCTGCAAAAGTATCAATCAGAAGTAGGTTAAAAATATTTATTTTAAGTATACTTATTACAACTGCAGTGTGGTGAAACTAATATATAAAAGTTAAATAAAACAAATAAGATATATAGAAATAAAACAGAGCGAAGCACACGCTTGAAATTCTTAACAGTATCTTGAGATCATGAGATCGCTTCAGGCAATAAATCAAAAAGAAATCTACCCAATTGAAGACAGTATATATTGAGGGAAGGGTGAAATTCATAGAGCTTTATATAGAAATGTTACATATTTCATTTTATTACTACTACACACACTTTGCCTTTAATCACACACATGTAAGGAGAATTCTACGTGAAACAGACAGAAAATGATGGTATATGCGATTTTAGTAATAAATGAATATGTTATATCCATACTTGTCCTCGATAGATATACAATATATTTTTATAAACTTAACTTGATTAAAGAATTCGAGAGTTTTTAAAACTTTAGAGGTTAACTTCTTATTATCCCTTTAACAAGTTTTAATAATTAAAAAATGAATAACTTTTTAATTAAATAGGCTTTTAAATATATTTTTACACATTTAATCAAATGTTTCTTTTGAAAACTTAAACCAGTTTGATTTTTTATTGTTTATTTTTCTACCAGCGATGATGGTGATGATGATCTAATAATATTTTTTTATTGCAAATAAGGGGAAAACGAGCTAAAATTTCAACCTTAAAGGAAGAAAAGGAGAAGGGAAATAAAGAGAAGAGTGCTACGGTTTCGGTCGATAATGTGTGTGAGCTTAGAATCCAGCAAAAATTTACACTAAAAACCTACTTATAATTTATTTAAAAGTCACCTACAGTGGGCTAAGTTAATTATAAGCTAGACTAATTAAAATACCTTGCATGCTAGTGGCAACACTATCCACTATACCTGATTAATTGGAATATTTTTGATGCCCAAAGTATTCGAATTCTTTAACCTAAAGTATTATCACTATAGCATAATATAGATTTTGTAAATTATCTAAGAATAATATTATATATAAGGCTTGGTATAACTTGATCTTTAGCAGTCCGTTTTGTTTTTGAAATTAAATAAGCCTATAAATTATTATTTTAAACATACATAATATTTTACATCTTATCCTGGAGCTGTCAGAGCCCGAAAATTCGAGGTTATTCACGATCGATTCTCTGTTTTGATTTAGTAGGATATATAAAAACTGTTATCGGGTACAAAAAAATCTATTTTTCGAATAATCGATCACAGACTGTTCTTCTCTGTTATAAACACGTGCTATAAAGTTAGCTGAAATATTATTAAAGGTTTGACTTATTTGTGTAAAAAAGCCACTAATTTAAACGAATAAATCTACATTTTATTGACCTAAATTTCAATTAATCTTTAGGTATTATTAATTAAAGAAAAAGAGACGCAAACCAGAAGTATAACGTCCTACAATAAATAATGCTACTATTATAATATCCTGGTGATAATAATTTAGACTAAGACCTTCAGCGTTACTGCTAGGATACTTGTGATGAAATACTCATGATTTCTATCATGACGGCGTATTTATTTGGTTAGTTTTTATCTTTATGTTGGCGCACACTGACGATATTTTGCACCAATCAGAATGTAGCAATGCTACCAACGCTCACTCAAATCAGTGTTGTCAGCGTCATAATTAACATTATCTTTAAATAACTAAGGCATGAAAATTACAAGAAAGATAGAATTACTAGGAGAGCTAGTTATAGTTACAGACTGAAATAGTTGTGTCAGTTCTAGGTAGAAGATGAACTTAATTAAGGTAGCTGATATTTATACTTTAAAAATCTTTTAAAATCGTACAAATCTATGAATATATAACAGACTAATAAAATGACGAAATAAATTTTCTTTGTGAAATAAGAGATGAGTGTTCGCAAACCATTTTCACTGCGGCTTCCATGAACAACAGTAATGTGTTTGAATTTGATTATAAAGATCAGGCTGGATTTATAGACGGTATGTTACAAAGGGTGTGTATTTATTAAAATGCTAATTTTCGTTCCTCCGGCTTTGGATGCGCTATCGGGCTCCCGCACGCTTTGTGTACAGCCTCTAGATTTATTTCATATGCTTATAATTTACTATAAGTTCTCGATGAAAACTCACCTTCTTCTCATTAGTTTTGAATGATATACTTATAATTAGAGTGATTTTACTGTAAATATATCAAACTTCAAAATACTTAAATATATCAAACTTCTAAGTCAACGCAATCAAAAAAAACGGCCCTGTTATGCATGTTATGATACGAAAATGGGATTAAACCTACAGTTTACCTACTACTAAACTAAAGTCATAGAATTTGAAAGATAAAATATGTTATAGAAAAATCGAAAACCATCGATTAGCAACCGAATAAAAAAAATTGTTTTTGAACTCATTGTGACATATGTTGATTTAGGATGTCAACAATTAATTAACGGAAAGTTAGGTTTCTCAATTGGTTTTTTTGACAATTGAGAAACCTAACTTTTTTTCCGGACATTCTTCAAGAGAAAAAATCTAAATAACACACCAAAGTTACAGTAAGGGATCCAAAGGGGTAGTGAACACGCAAATTCAATCATGGTAGATTAAAGACCCTTAATATTTTAATACTTGACCGGTGGCCACTAATGTAGAATCTATTCCCCCTCAAACAATGTATATATACATATTATATAGCAATATATTATATCATGACTAATTGGGGTCGCTTAATATGGCTTACCGACGTAAGTATGTAATTTATTTCCTTCCTCTGTAAGAGCTACGCTTAACGTAGTGACCAACGCTAAATTGCAACAAACAAAAAATGTTAAATTAAACTTGACTTTTTCTGTACTAAATACATTGTGATTAAAAAGTTAGAAAAATACATGTTTTAATAATTATTAAGCCTCACTTTTACTTTACCACAGCTCGTACAACAATTCACAGAATAATAATTTCAATTGAAAGAAGCGTCAGTAGCTCAATGTTTCAGTCTTTGGACTCACAAACACAATCGATAGGTCGTGAGTTCAAATCCCCGTCATTGGACTACTGATGCACTAGGATTTCAGCTTACATGGAAGGAAGAACAAGAATACACCAGTAAGAAACCAGAAAGTACTAACAAAATTCATCATTTACCTAGCCTCGCTCAAAGTATATCAAATTAAGCAATTCTCGCTCATCTCTGTTGGAAACGCTTCCTACGAGAAACGGTATTTGACTGAAACTGTCTAAAAAACAACAAAAAACAATGGACGAATACCTGGAACAACCGTATAATATTGAAGATACAAATTGCTGTAATGATGATGCACAGGAAACGCAATTTTGGTTGATTTGGGACGTACCGAAATAGATAAGAGTTTATGAAATAACAGCTTTAAGTGACTAGGATAGCTGGATAGTATGACGGCACGGCAGTGTCCACACCATAGCGAATTAGCAAAACATCGTTTTCTCAAAGTAACTTTGTAGTTAATAAGACTAAATTTCCAAATTATAACTATTTATATCTAAAGAATATGTTTTATGAATTTTATTGTCGATAGTCAAAGTTCTTTGATTACTTTGACACGCGTCGTCGATGATTGAACTATTTATATATTTAGAAGACGCATAAACCCTTGTAAAAGAGTAATTCTTTGAATAAAAATATCTAATATTAATACACCGAATAAATAATTGTCGATAATGATTATTCCATGATAACTAGTTTAAAGTGTGATTTGATTCTTTTTAAGATGATACAACTCTTCATTTTAAGAAGATTGTTTTTTGTACATTTATGGGCTCGATTATAATACATATAAATGTAGTTTATCAATGGTTTAGTAAAACAGTATTTTTTTCCTTTTCTTACAAATTCAAATTTGTTTGACTGCGAAAGGAATAGTATATTTAAACATTGATTAAATTAATCACTGTTTATAAGTAAGGCAGCTAATGTTTTTTTTATTGTATAAACTATAAAGTATTATAGTAAGAAAAATAATATAATGAATATTGTTTATCACAATGTTTATCGCTTATTAGTATTCATTTTTGACTAAGTTATCTGTCTTAAATTGTGGCGTTGCAGAATCGAAGCATGCGATCTCTACGCCTTAACCTAAACGATACAATTAAACCGATCAGTGATCGTTTTTATATTAAACCGTGTACCCTTCTGATAGAGTATAGAATAAACTCAAAAATGACCGGAGGCAACTCACGCAACTCAATACAGGGTGCAAAATAAGAACTAAAGCTAAACTTCGTTTAACATGCAAATTTGGAAGTCGCCACGACAGAATGAGCGTCGATACTTAATTACTTGTTTAATCGTTCAATCTTAGCGGGTTAAGGCGAGTGCAGATTCATTTTATTTTGTGTCTTACTGAAGTTATATGGCTTACATTGCTAAAATAATAATAATAATGTTAATGCATAGATGGAAAGCCGGACAAGGTCTGGGAGTTGTGATCTAGAAGCAGCCTTAACTAACTCCACTGCCCGTTATCAAAAAGACAAAATTAACAAAGTATAATATTAATAGCTGCCGTATCTACATTACTTGTACTTATTTAGACTTTGGTTCTATTCAGTAAACATTGTTTTTAATAGTGCAACTAAGATAGTTTTGTGGTGTGGTGCTATATTATCGTTATGGAGTATCGTGTAAGTTATTAATCCGCCATATTGAGTTCGGCATAGTTGATTTAAGGCAGTCATTTTACTTCGTATTTTTCTCAGTAAAGTACTTTATTTTATTTCCCTTAACTTAATATGTGATAGGCGTGCACTAAAATAATTAGTCCGCCATATTGGATTTAGAATGAAATTACTTAGATAACCATGCATTGGTGGATTTAGAAGATTTTCTAAGTCTTTTAAAATGCTGGTTGCTATGGAGCCATTGGATAGAACTCATATGGATGAAGACCGAGCCAAGGAACTGGTTAACCTAAAGGTGAGTTTTTAATGTTTTATATGAATAGTGGTCTGCACAAAGTGTACAAAGTGTAGTGTAGTGTGTGTATTTATGAATTCGTCATAATATTCAATGTTACAGGTGAAATTATTCAACAATATGGCACACTGTCAACTTCAGTTTGATGAGTTTGGTGCAACATTGGACCTCTGCAGTAGGGCTCTAAGATGTGACCCTAATAATATTAAAGCCTTGTACCGTCGATCTATTGCATACATAGGCCTTCACATGTATGAAGAAGCTTGGGATGACATCCAAAAAGTTCTAAAGGTTGACCCTAATGATCAAGCAGCGGTTCAAAAAGCTAAAGAATTGAGACCTCATGTTGAAAAGATAAATAAGGATTATGCTAATGTTATTAAAAAAATGTTTGGTTAAATTTTTTTTTAATTCCTCTTATAACCAACTGAAACCAATACCCGGAGTAATTACAATCTATTTACATTAACAAAAGGTTTTTTAAATTTATAACCAAATTAGGAGTTTGCACTTGCATTCAAATGAATGTGCAAAAATAATTATGTATTCCTAGCAAATATTCTTTTTTTTTAATAATAAATAAGAGGCAGATGGCCCACTGATGATAAGTGGCTACTGTTGCCTATGATCGCACATACAAGATAGACACTTGTCAAGACAAGTGCATCTTGCCTGGTGATGTGTTGCTACCTAGAAGGAAGGAAGAACGAAAAGAGAAAATCATATATACTTTAATGAAACAAAAATGACAAAGAATTTTTAAAATTTTGTAATATAATTGAATGTAGTGTAACTGTCCCACAATTATCTCTTTAAACAAAATAGAATATAGATGAAAAGGATACTTTAGATCTATCACTATTTTTATAATAATATCGGTATATTAATTTGTAAATCATTATTGACAGATGCCAAACAATTGCATATTCTTTAAGCTTTAATTAGTTTTCCAATATTTATGTAAGAATAAATGTTATAATCATTAAGTGGCAGTGGCAGTTGAGTAATTATGTAATAAGTGTTTTATTGTGAAATTCTATATGTTGTAGATGTTATGTATATTAATAAAGTTTATTCTATGAACAATAAACTGGCTCAACAGAAAATCAGTGTTGTTTTACTGAAACTTGAAATTATTTTCAAAAAGATATTGTTCCTGTGGGATACAATTTTAAAATGAGATATATTATTAAAACAATTTTTTATTCCGATTAATCTGATAATATAGATACAGCGCCATCTCTTGACGATTTACGACAAAGTGGATAACATAAGAACCTTCGTAATCACGATGTCTAAATATTGTTATACATCATTACAAAAAATCATGTATATAGTATTTTATTTGAGTAGTCACGCTCGCGTTTAATTGGTCTGTGTAGCTGTCTGTATGCATCGCGTGCAGTCTCCTTGTTTTTTTAACTTCAAGGAGTGAATGAAAGTGATAATGTCTGGTAAGTTTCCATTATAACCCGTCCGTTATCGCTACTAGACTTGATATCTCAGAAAAACAATAGATTTTTTTTTAAAAGATACCTAGTACTTTGGATTACAAACAACTAGTTTTCTTGTTCTCCCCTCCAAGTACGCTGGAATGTTTGAGTTAGGAGAGGGCCACGCCAGAATTCCAGTGACTGAGATTGGAACTCACGACCTATCGAGTGTGACCGTTAGTCCACCTAAACCACTGGCCTACTGACGCTTTTTTGATTTAATTGTTAGCTGATTATATTATGTTCAATTAATAGTGATTTCCCACAGATAATTTAATTTAAAGCCCACTCCATACGCAATTCAAGGAAGAACCAATGGAAACATGGCAGGTTCGTTTATTCCATTTATATTGGTCTATATTTAGAAAATTTTAAGCGGTTATTATTTTAAAATTGACGGACTATTTATTTATGAACACCCGTGATATACCAATAAAAGGAATTGAGAAAATTACAAAAATAAATGTACACACCGTTAATTAAATATGTCAGAACGACTAAGATGACGACTAGTTTATTTATTTATTTAGTTATTTCGACTGTCTCCTGGATTTTTTATTAAGCTGAGACATAGTATAGTTTAATAAGTCAAATATTTAAGCATTTTTAATAATTTATGTTACGAACTTTGTTTTGATATGTTAAGAACTTTTTTAATTAATTTTATTTATTTAGCCGGAACCTGCTATTCAAGATGATTTGCAAGTTACCGACAGCGAAGAAGAAGCTGAAGATGGACTTTGGTTCTAAAATAATTAAATCTATTATATTATAAGAAAAAAATGTTCTATTTGTTATATTTTGTATTAGTTTAATTGAATAAGATATTCGGAAATAGATGCATAATTTTACCGATTGCTTTTTATTTTATCATAAGACTACTCGATCCGCCCTAGCTTCGCTGAACGAAACAAAGGCTATATGCAATGTTAAACGTATTAATTAAAAGATGCACCAATACAACGGTAGAATCTGGTATCTTTTATACTATATTCCTTGAATGCATTAAGTGTATTTTGGAATTTCGTGAACGTAAAATTAATTATAAGCAGTATAAGTAAAGTAAATGTACAACGTCATGCATTACCTAGTAGAGTGGAGTGAAAGAGGCCAAAAAATTTTTTTTTCGTTTTTTTCAGTTTCCTGTATCATTAATCGATGATCCTAAATAAAACCTCTGTTCATACCAAAATTCAGACATCTAGGACCTAATCTTCAGGTGGCGCACCTTGAAGGTAGTTTACAAAAAACTTCAATTTTTACGCTTAGTTGGCTCCCACTATTCGAAGTCGATTTACGGTTTAACTTTATAAACGCGGTGTTTTTAATTGCATCAAAGTGTCATCTCGTATATGAATCGGTTTTATATGAAGTAAATACAATTAATTGTTTATAGCAAAGAAGTGAACATCGAAAGTGAAATGTTAAAGAATGCCAAAAACTCGAAAATATTTGAGGTGTCCTGTGTTTGGCTGTGTTTGTTCCTGGCAACATAGGAAAACAGCTAGCTAAGTGCCTTGATTTTGAAGTGGAGGAATTCGAAGCCATTTCCACAGAATTGCCAGCTTTGAATCGTAATTTGCTAAGTACTGATCAAAAATATCTGTTTGATATTTGTACCGCAATTTCTTCTGGTTCGGTGTCGGTCAAATTAGCTAGCAAAGATCCAGGAAAACTGGCACATTCCCGATGGTTGACTTGCGCAAACAGGATTCTCCGTTTATACATTGGAACAGCAAAACCAACAAAGAATTTGAGGGATCTCGCGACTTTCATTATGAAAGTGTACGCACCAACCTGGTTCGACATAAAGACAAAATCGTCATGTAAATATGGTCCAATTCATGTTTTTAACATAGTTAAGAGGTGTCAGTATTTACCAGATAACCTGAAAAGTATTGCACTGACAACTATTCAAAGAAATTCATTCTTCGCACACCCAGAGAATTTGTTGCTGGCTATGTTGCAAGATGATGCTTCTCACATAAGGGAGCTGGCTCTTCAAAGAGTGTTAAAAGCACGAAAAGAGACTAAAGGAAAGAAGGTTCGCGAATTTCGACTAAGGCTGACGCATCTACTTATTATGATTTAATAGATTGGACGAAAGAAAAGATTACAGAATCT
>JAOPUB010000013.1:2631335-2644837 GCA_027564055.1 Neptis clinioides
GGGTAAGGCCGCGGACATTGAATCTATTTTTATTCTTCAAAAAAGAGTTGGATTGTATCTTTAACAGTTCGCAATGTATTAGATTTGAGTTCTGTATATAAATGACGTGATTAACAATACTATAACAATAGGGAGCTAATATATATCAAGTATGATATAGTGCATAATGTGCGCCTACAAAGGAATTGATTTATGTGAATAGATTGCTTGCAATATGCATGCTCTTCAACTATTCCAGTAATACACTTCAAAATGGAGAACAAAATTCTTGTAGGCAATATTATGTTTAGCTTTACCTTTATATGACACAGGGACAGAACTTAATAGCAATCATTTTGTCATTAGAAGTAATAGGAAATATTGAAAAAATGTTAAGAACCTAATAAATCTTACCATAGCACCATCTATTGAACCCTTGAGTCGTGTCAATAAACAAGAATATCGTAAACAGTAAAATAATAATGAAACTTACAAATAATTACTTCGAGTTCGACCCAATTCCACACAACAAAATTACATCTTGATCGGTTAAGTAGTTTCGGAGTTTGTCGTGGATAAAAGCAATCAGATAACTCGCGCAAAAGAGAATAAAAACATTTCCCATTACCAGTACAAAAATTGCATAATTCACGAGGAATGAAAAGGCAAAATTTCTCTAACATAATAAGATCTGTCAAAGAAAATTCTGCTCAAAGATGTGCACAAAGTAGCTTGTCCAGGCGTTCCGTGGAATTACTATATAAAGCCTTTTTAAACGACGGATCAAATAGAAATTGGTGTAAACGTTCTGAGCTCGACTTAAGGAAGCTGCAGAGCACGTAATTTCCGTTCGCTACACCGTCATTTTTGCATTTTCAAATCTCATTTATCTTTGCACTCTTGGTATTGCTAAATCTGTCTATGATAGAATATTGATAATTTTATCGGTAAAAGGTAAAAATAATACAGATACTAAAACTTACTCCACGCATTTTTTTATTATACGGCACCTCACAAAATATTGAGCAGCAAACACAACTGCAGCAAAAAGATCGGGGGTCTCCTATAATGGTTAATCTGAAAGATCTCAAGGTGTTTTCCAATTTTCCGTTACCATCCTCTAATCTCCGTTTTGCATTGTATTTCAACATTCCACTATCGAAATACCCAAGAATACTAACGAAATCTCCTGACTGATTGTCCGGTTTATTTATTGGACATAATATGTTCATAAAAGGAATTTCTTTAGTAATAAGACTTGGTATATAGGCTTCAAGTAAGTAGTTCACCTAAAGCTAGTTGTAATAGTTAAGCTCATGAAAATCCATCACTTAATTTTGGATCTCGTACCTACTCATACTAGTGCTCGTGCTCGTACGTCGCGTCGGATAATACCGGATCTTAATTATAATACCTTACAGCGTGAGTACGTCCTCATCGCTTTCATAAACTAGAAGTGCTTCCTAAAACATTATATTCTTAGCTATCCATTCTTAGCAAAGCTAAAATATTAAAATACATATATTTATTTCTTTTTCATCATTTTTTTTACTTATTTTTTAATTCCTTTGGTTTTCTGTTGTTTCTTACTAAAAATTTGCGTTTATACAAAAAAAGTTAAAGAAAGGCTATGATTCTGTTTTTCCTTTGACAAGCTAATGTCTCCTCTTTCTTTCTTCAGGTTATATTTTTTTATGACATGTTTATTCCATAAGAGTTTTAAGATATTAATTAACTATAAATAGCACTGGAGTATTATTTTATGTTACTAACACTAAGAAGGCTCGAAAGTTCTTACCAATGCCTTAATAAATTATTGATCTTGTATAATTATTTCATAACAATTTCAAAAAAAAAATTAGTGAATTATTTCCTATCTATAAATAACCTTCATTAATCAACAGCATCAATAAAATAATAAATAAAATATCCACACCAAGTTGATAAGCACGTAAAAAATATGGGTCACAAGCAAAAGCCTATAAATCTTTAAACAGTATTGAATCCATTGTAATATATCTTTTTGTTTCACCAATTCCGTTCAGGCGTAAAATGTACCCCACGATTGATTATTCGTATCACGTCCATATCGATAATGAGCCGACGAGTCTGCATTGTACATCCAACCTTGGCCAATTCCAACCGTTATGCCCTTTATTCCCTTATTCTGTATCCTTTACAGATGTTGATTTGGGCGAGGACGTGCTTGGATCACCAGAGTATGGGTTAAGAGCGGCTTTAACAGCTTTTTCTGATGTCCTCTTGCTTTTTCTTTTGTAAACTTTATGGAAAACTTGTTATTTAAGTATATCGAATTTTATTGAACCTGAAATTTTATTGACTGACTAGGGTCGTGGGTATTTTGTAAATGTGATGAAACTCCTAAAGTGATAAAAATGGAGATACATGTTGAAATAAAATCATTTCGTTTTAAATACATTGCGGTTCATCGTCACGACTCGTTAATGACCAACTACTGAGCCGGGTCTAAGGGTATAAGGTATAAAGAGGGGGTTAGGCCATAGTCCACCACACTGGCCATATGTATGTTGGCAGACTTAACATACCTTTAGAACATTTAGGCAACTCTCAGGTGTTCAGGTTTCCTCACGATGTTTGACTTTACCGTTATAGCAAAAAAGTCAGAGTCAGACCTTCCGAGTAAGACAACAAGTCTTAACCACTAAGAAGTCTTACACACTAACAATCAACGTCATAAAATTTTTTTTTGAACGGAACCATTATTTTATAAGGATCAGATCTTCTAATACCAATAACATTTCTGGCGATCATGACACGTTAGTAGAATTTTGAATTTCCATTATTACTTGGAAATACAGCCCTTTGGAATATTTCATATCTCACTGTGTGTCAGTCATTGGACGTTTAGAAGCTCATTAGGAAATAAAAATTAATGAGCGTATATGATCAAGTAGGTCAGTACCTGTCAACAAAAATCAGAATGTGAACAAAACTAGCATTTACCAAAATAACAAGCGAATACCAAAAATCAACAGACAAAATGACTTATTAAACCAACAAGCCATACATTATTAATCCAAACACCATGACTAAACTAAATTAGCAAGTTTTGGTTATACCAGCGACTAGTGTAGATGTCACCGGTAACATGTCGCGGTTGAACAGTATAATGCGCCAACTAGTGACAAGTCTGGGCATTAATTAGGATGCTAAATTGGTGTTTACACAAAACTATCCGCAATTTACGGATAAAACGAATTCCTAATGGTCATTCGATGATCTATTGATTCTGTTTCATTCCTCATTAACTGTTAACATTATTTTTATGGTTGACCAAGTTGTAATGTTTGTGAAAGATTAATCAACATTAGCATCACAACCACCACCACCATCATCATTATCATCAAATAAAATATTGATGTGATTGATAAAGTATATAGGATCATTTTAATATAATTGTTTTACTCTAAAAGTTGTCTCACTCATCATCATCGCCCTACCTTCTTCCTCACGGATGAAGATGAAATCCCGGCAGTTATACACCATGATGCTTTACTGTATCTTTTGGTGCTGCTGGACAATGTTTCTGTAATAGTGGAATAGTGGGTGTTAGTTACTACTGTACATCATCTACTTTTCATCCCTTATAAACACGTAGATCTTACAGGAGCATTTAAAACAGAAGCCAAGCCGAATTCCTAGTTTAATCTATTTATCAGCTCATAAAATCCCGGAAAAACCTTTAAAACCACGTTTTATTTTCAACAGAAAAAATATTGGTTTTTTACAGTAATGACTCATCTTTAAGGCGATTTAGGGATGAAAGGATTTCAGTAGAAGTTGTCGGACATCGTGATTCAGTATTTTTTACTTTTCACGATCATTAGTCTCAGTTTTTTCCTTCATATAATGGTTATATCGACAGCAAATAGATATAATAGGGCAAAATTTAATAACATATTAATATTTGTGATTTATTGTTTTATATTGTACTAGCGATCCGTCCTGACTTTACATGGGCGCAACTCAATATTGGCGATTTAATCAGAGGTAATAGAAGGCATATAAACAGTTTGACGTATGTTTACAATACCACTAGACAAGTTGAGACAAAATATTTTGAAGTGTTGCCAGTTATATATGGTGGTTGGTCGTCGGCAGGAGTAAATACTAAAGGAGGATAAAATTCGGAATAATATATAGAAATATATTGTTCAAAAGCTGGGGACAGAGGGATGGGGATAGATGATTCCGGCAGAGCCCGGCGTTCTCACGAGTACAGCAAATTCCTCGTACTATAAACGGAGCTGGATGATCACCTATTAGACATCGTTATCGCCAGGTTCAGGTTACGTAACAATAAATTAGTTTAGATAACCACCTGATATACATTTTGAATACTTCATTAATAAAGTAGAAAATTGGATTTGGACCATAGTATGCATATGCATAAAATTTACACGGTTAAGTATCTCTGAAATTTAGACAATACAAGACAAAAAGATAACAGACGTTTTTTACACCTCAGAGAAGCGCTTTCCGCTAATTCTGTAAATATACAGAATATGTGGATGCTCTATTGATAGTATTTTCTAATACTATTCGTAAATACGTGCAAAGATATTTCTTACACAACGACGCCGTTATGTCGAAGAACAAATATCTCTTATTTTTCCACCAAGGGTTCCATGTAATAAAACTGATGTAATATAAACGAATTTTCCATTACACTTACCCATAGTAATATTAATTTGAGCACACTCGGACGCCATGTACCCAGTAAACACTTCGGTTCGCCAAATTGAATTATAACACCCGAGAAAAATAATGGCGGACGCGTTTCAATCGAGACGTGCAATATACCCATTTTCTGTAATAATATTACACGAGAAACTTTTTCTTTTACCAAAAATATTGAGGTCTGTTCAATTCTAGGTTATTTAAATATAAAAGCGAAATACAACGTTCATTAATCACGAAATCTCAAGAACTGTAGAACCTTCACCTTTAAATTTAGCAGACAGACTCCATTAGTATATACTTTAGCAATGGAAGGATTTTTTAATAAATTTTTCCTCTAATGGCATGATATGTGGCAAGCTTGTATGTAAAACAAAAAAAAGTTTTCTGGTATTTTTGTTTCATAAGCGTAGTCAGCATCTACCATCATAGAGACTTTCTCTTCATCTACGAAAAAATTTAAATAACAACGAATTTTTTTATATATTTTTAGTTTACATTTCAGGTGCAGAATTTAGAAAATTTCTCAACTGAACATTGCCTAAAACTTGGTCAAAATACTCGAAAGCCATAATGCGTGATTATAAACAGTGATAGTAGTTGAGGTCCGTATCTGTTCTTGAAAATCAGAAGATTCACAGAAGAAGCAAGTTACCTAACACATGGAACAATTGAGCCAACAGCAATTGGCATTAAAGCGATGACGACCCTAATTAAAAGCAGCAGTAAACCTCCTAAAAATCTTTGGATCCGAAGAATGCCGCTCCAGCTGATGAAGTACGCAAACTCTCTTCCATATAAACTTTAACTGTTTTACGTTTCACGTTGATCTATTCGATTAATCTCCTTAAAAAAGGATAAAAGTTTTCGTTTCACGAATTAATATATCTATAATTGAATATAATTATTATAAAAAATGTAATCCAAAATATCTACATTATGTACCTACAATATACCTGTTTCCGTTAGTAACACCATCCGGAGTTTTATAGAGCATGACAAGAAAGAACTTGGGCTTCATAAAAGGTTATAGGAATAATCGAATTAATCGACAATATATTCATTAAGCATTTCCCTCGCTGATCGTACCGTGTGAGCGGACATTCTGAGTCAATACGAATAAGTGGCGCGTGGCTCCACAATGATACGAACAATTTTTTATTAATCAATTTTAAAATAAGGCAGATTGACGTTTAATGCTTGTTTTTTGTTCTTTAAATAGAACCAATTTTTCCTTCTCCATACTGTCGGTGTTACATTCATCATTTATTCTGATATTTATATATTTCCTGATAATTGCTCGGATGAGGTGTAACCTATGATTCAATGTAGCAGGCTGCTCAATAGAGTGGAAACTTAACACAGAAAAAGTGCTTTTTCCTATGAACTTTGATAGAGTTCTTATGGATAGGTACAAATAGTCTCTTTTTGTCATATATTGCAATCCATAATGGTGTCTTATAGTTTTTTCGGTTTCTATACATACCTGAAACAGATCCGGCGAAGGAAAGCAAAGTCCGTCCATACTTGTAAATTCTATCAGCTTATGAAAAAATAGTTTTTCGTTACTAACTAAACTGCTTACACAAATTTCACATTTTATCTTTTTGATTAATCTCCAAGCTATCCATCCAGCAATATACCCAACAATTAGTTCGATATTCTCCGACAGGAGTCCAAAGACGTTTTTTGTTTGATTGTTCAAGGTAAGAGATAATTGAGCACAGTTGCTGGAATAGACTTCATCATTTTCCTCTAGAAATGTATCTTCAGATGTCTGGTCCATGAATTCGTCTTCTACTTCGTGACGATTCATTTCACTCGTATTGTTAATAACTTTTACAGAGGACTCGTTCAAAACGTGACAATGGTCAAAAGCAATGCCGTTTTCATTAAATGATACATTTAATGATAAGTGATTCAAGCAATGCTCATACGCGACTTTAAGCTGTTTAGCGTCTGGATCGTAGTTTAATCCTCCATGTTTTTTCATTAGTTGAAAAAATTGCTCTAAGTGGTACTGAGAGAGGCGGAACGTCGAAATATATTTTAATTTAGAATCGAACTTAACTAAATTTTCGTAAAGGATTTTCAAACTCTCTAAGCATACAATTAATCCCAAAAATCCCATTTTGGAGCTGGATTCCAAAACTCGTTTTTTGTTATTCATCAATACCATTCGTGGTTGTCTATAAAATTTCATAATGTACCTTTTAAATTTAATACAAATTTTTAAGCCCTTAATGTATGCAACAGCTTGCTCAATAAAATTAAATATCCGTTTTTTATTGTTGGGGCAAATGGCTTTCTTGTATCCGGATTGATTTAATCTACGAGAATTTAAAATATCAAAGATGTTATTTAAGAAATTAATGAACTCAATTGTAGCATTGCTCTCGGAAAAGTATTTCGAATCCAATACTTCGTTGCAGAGAATAAGAGCTTTTGCAACGTTTCGGCTCAGCAATTGTGTCCCCAGTTTAATTTTCAAAATTTGGTTTCTAAAATTAATGTGTCTACTTGTTAATTTATCATCAAAATTAAGTCGCTGGTTTTTTTGAAGTTTTAACAACTGAGAGAAAAATCTCCATTCAATTCGTTGATCCTTATCATTGAAAAGTATCTTTCTTTTTTCAAATACGTTTCTCACCAATTTTACCATGTGACATGCGTCCATGAATACTACTACATTTTGTTTTGTGACGGGATGGGGGAATGTTGTTTTTAATTGGCCCGTATTACTTATGTTGCAACCTAGAATGTTCGCGGCTTTTACATTCCTGGCACAACCAGTGAACGTAAGAGCCCGCACATTGACACCGACAAAATCACATTTTTCGAGACACATATTTATAGTGTTCGCTATAAGTTCACTACTAAAACTATCGACTAGAAAATACCCTATTGGTATTTTCCAATCTTTATCAAGACAAACTAACATCATCACAAAAGCTTTAGCAGCTTTCTTTTCTTTATTTACTTGTCCATGCCCCATATCAACATGACCAATACTTTTTGGGCCCCTAGATATTTTCATCTTCCGAATATTCATTTCATCAATAACTAGACAGCATTCCATATTTTTTCGTAATTTTTTCCTCTTGAGTTCAAGCAAGTCAAATGATAGGCCAGTGAAGCCAGGCTCGCCGTTAGTGGATCTATACCTTTAACAAAGAGTAAAATTAAACCTATGTATCAAGTCAACTATCACAGTTACCGCAGTCAGTAACACTACTTACCACTTGAGTAAAGCTCTTGGATGTGGAAGACAACACTCAAATGTCTGTCGTACATATTTATATGCTGATGGTGAGTAAAAGTTTAATGCCATGGCAAACTTTCGAAGAGCTGGTGGATAAAATTCTGAAAGGTACTCTGTTGTTTGAAATATTTTACTTTGATTGTATTTAGTTTTTATAACTTGAATCCTATAAGGTTCTGCTATTTCTGCACTTTTATTAAGAACAGATTCAATTTCTTCCTCTATTTTATTTGTCTGTCTTAATTGTTTAACAATTTCGACGAGAGATTTGTTTTGCTTTTTTATTCTAGTATTCTGCTTTGGTACTTTTTTAATTTTTTTGGCATTAAGGCTGTAAGATTTTTTTAAATAGGCGACTTTCTTTTCTACTTTCATTTTTCTTTTGATACCTACGTCCATTTTTTTATCTTGTGCACTTTGTTCTAACACAGAAGGCCAGGATTCTTCATTTTCACCAATCTGTAAGAACAATTATATTTATCATTTATTCTCTCTGTATGTAAGTTCATTTAACAAGGGAAGTGAACATTGGATCAATTTCATAGAGAAATAAATAAAAGAAAAAAAATATTGATTTTAACATAAGCAATATGGGGATAGATAGTTTAATCCACAAAGTTGCACAGCTCAGCTACTATTTTGACAGCTGGTAAGCAAACGGTGGCTTTTTTCCCGATACAATACTGACACAAACACTAAACTGATTGGTCTACTCATGTTTGACCAAAAAATTTATTACGCCATAACTGTCATAGGAAACTTTCCCATACAGTGCTATTAAATAAAATTATGCTTCACGCCATAACAGTCAGAAATTTAGCAAGTTTGTGCCCATTTATTAATATAGTATAGGAAAATTTCCCATATTATTATAATTGTTGTAGAAGAATGACATTAAAACTAGAAAAGCGCCTTCATGTATTTTTCTAAACAAATTGTTTCTCCTTTACCATATTTTAAATTTATTTAAAACTAGCTATGCCATCTTCACTTTGTTAAGGTATAAAGACTACAGATAACTTTTATCAAAATTTTAATATTCCCTGAACTCCTACAAATACTTCAAAGCCAAATCAATCCAGCCGTTCTTGAGTATATATATATCGGAAAGAAGGAATATTTGATCACCATTTTTATTTTATGGGTTTAATTAAAGATCTAAAGGATTTTTTAAGGTTTATCTCTTAGTATTTCATGTCATATATAATTCATATCAGATTATGATTATTTATTATATGATTATCATTTTTTTTTCAAAACTTGTCACATATTTGGGAGATCTTAGCTGGATATTGTATTGTGTACCGTACAACAAATGCCAACCCGCACTGGGCCAGCGTGGTGGACTATGGCTTAACCCTCTCCCCATTCTGAGGAGACCCGGCTCAACAGTGGGCCATTGAAGGGTTGTGATGGTGGTGGATACAACAATGTGGCAACTATCCCCTAATACACACACATTAATGTTACTGAATCATACTATTTTAAAATCATTCCAATAAGAATTTATCATCTTCCAAAATTTTAAGCTATTTAATATGTATATGTGTCATAGAAAAAGCATAGTAATTATTAAAAAAATAAAGAAAATCTCTTCTATCTAAACAATGATTAAATTTAGCACTCCCGCCAAATTTAAACTGTTAAACTATGATAGCTATCATTGTAGCATAAAGTTTTCTTTTACAATAGACTACCAATGTTGCTAGTTTTAAATAATGCTAGTTTCACAATGGCTCATGAAAGTCTCGTGGGTGGAACTAGTATCCCTCCTTTCCTCTATATATATAGACTAGCAGGTGCTTGATGCTTTGCTCCTATTTTTCTTAGCATTTTATTATAAAGCCTGTAATTATCCATAAACTTAAAAGAATTTTTTAACCTGAACCAATAGTTCCTGAGAATAGCAAGCAAGAGAAAAGCAAGCAACTAAACAAGCTCTTTAGTTTTAAAGTATATTTATAGATCAGTACAATTCCATTGTAGTTTTTGTACCTATACTTAAAATTCTTATGTTGGAGAAAAATATAACAATATATTTATATATGAAAGGAATATGTTACTGTTATTGTATGTTCCTTTTCTTATTGAAATTTAGGAATGTTTATTATCTTATGTCACACACAATATGAGTATGTCTGTATATATAAGAAACAGTAAAATATTTGGTGTTTATTATAAGGAAAGTACCTTAATCCCGACTCGCGGTATAGCCGATCCCTTTAGCCTCCTTAGGCCAGCATTAGATACCTAACTATTTATAGATTCGTTGATACGCTGTTTCCGTTAACTCTTACCGACCAACAGTTCATAGTTCATTTAAAATTATACACTGCGAACGGGTTGGAAAAAGAACGTCACTAATTAAATAAGATCTACAATATTATTATGCTTAAATATATTTCATTTATTAAAAGACAAAACAGGAAATAATTTTTCGATTTGAAGCAGTAGTTCCTGAGATTAACGCGTTCAAACAAACATACAAACTGTTCAGCTTTATAATATTTGTATAGATAGAGAAAACGGTAAGTAAACATAGAGTGAATGGATGAGAATGTTTATGATTCGTTTTATGACCTGGTAAACGTAAGGATCGCTCGTAAAATTAATTGCCCTGTGGTTAACCTTTTTAAATTTAATATATTGTAATGATTTATTTGTTTTTCTGAAATGTTTCTATAGAAATATTATATTTTACTTACATTTTTGAATTGATATTAACAGCGTTAAATGACAAAAAAAAAATTCTTTATATGTGTTATCAACTACCATAAAGTATTTTATTTAATTTCCAATCTTTTTATTATTCAGTATTTCGCGTAAATAAATCGAAAGAACAGCCTCGCTTAACTTATTTTTGTGTGCCAGCAGGATAGATGATCCAATTCCAAATTATGTCTATCTTGGGAATAAACGGTGGGACGGGGATTCCACTTCCAAAAAAGCTTGGAGGGTTTCAAAGTTATTTTGGAATTATGATTCCGGATGCGTTCTGGGCGCCGAGTGTTTCACGCCTCGTTTCGTGTAATATTGGTCGCTTGCAACCGTTTAGCTGCACCGGGGATATCATATTTGCGTTGAAACGTTTATGTATTTAGTTTAGATGAAAATAAACATTGCTTAAGATTAAGGATCTTAGTCTATACTGTTTTAATTATTTGTTTTTAAATGTTATCCATATGATAACAAAAATTATTGATGGATTATATTAATTATAATGTAATTTATGAAGGTTTTAGATAATTAGCTAATAAATATAAACAGGCAATTTGGCTGATATAAAGTTTGTGCATATTATATGTCAATAAACAAAACCATCGTATTGTGCGGATCGGACCGGCGGGTGTAGGGAGGTGCCACCCCCAACAAAATTATGTACGACGAACTGGGACTAATATATCAAGGGGAGGACGTACCGGGCTAAGGAGACTGGGTATTATGGGGTGGGCCGCTGGAATACTTAAGAACCCTGTGACACCCTATTAAAACACACGACCTGCATTTTTAGGTAGACGATTTAATTTGCTACGCTGTGGTTGGAATGCTAGATACTCATAGGTATAAATAACGATTCATTTCTATAAATGTATTACTTAATGCTATTTCTTGTTATCTCATATTATAAAATTTTATATTTCCTGATTTAAAAAAAAGTCTTGGTATTTAAGTAGATGTATATTTTCAAAGCTTTTTTTTAGTTATAACGCTTAGCTCAGATCTATCTATTTTTATAAAAATAGCTGACCGAGAGCTATGAAATTTGTTTTTAATGCTGAAAATAATAAAAAATATGTATTTACAGTTTTATAAATGTACTCGTACATGTTATAATGTACCTAAAAGTCATTCGAGAGCAAACAAATAAGCAGTCCAAAAATAATACCACCGCTTGACTTTAATTAAACGTGCATCTTTTGATCTGCAGCAGAATATTTAAGTGGCTTTATACGGTTAATTTAGTGCATACAGTCTAAAATAGCTTTAGTGCTGAATAATAGAGTGGGGTACGGCATGCTTGATTGCTTGAATGTCTAATATGACGTCTAATGTGGTTTGGAGATTTGTAATTAATATATTATTGCATTATTATTAATGAACAAATTTTTTTTGTAGTAATTAGAATCATGATAACCATGATAATTTGATCTTGCTATCCTCCCAATTCATTTTAATAGTAAGACAAGCCACCGGTTACACTAACTATATTTCATTTCCATTATAATAGAAAACATTAACTTAATGAAACTTGTAATAATTTTTTTTATTCATACGTCGTAGTAACGACTCATTCTTCAGTCGAAAAATTTTATTGTCTGTTTGAACGCTCTAATCTCCGTAACTTTTTTGGTGGATAGTCCATTTATCGAGAAAGGCTTAGTCTTAATATTAAGTTACGACCAATAGGAATGGAGCATCACGCGTATGAAGTCGCGCGGATCGGAAAGTTAAAAATAAAATCACTTTAATCCTAATAGCTACACTTCTGTATATATGTAGAAGATTTTTATCAAAATATATATTAGCTATTGTAGTGTTAGACGTGGCACTCCTAGAATCAGCCAGTAAAAATATTTTTAAAATAAAGCTAAATTACTTGAAACTCAGTCTTACTAACATTTTGCATATTAGATATAAATAATATAAAAATTAAGTTTATATATTACCGTTATAGAGAACCGGAGGAATACAATACAGTAAAATCTCATTAGTATTACACAAGAGAGTCATCTATCTTCTGCGGTCACGTGGTTTCGATAAGTATATTACGATCATCCAATTTCGATTGAACCTAAAGAAATTTGGATCGTAATTTTGTAATGTGGTTTGTAGTTTTTATTTGATTCTATCTATATCCGCTTCTGTGGGATTCCCTCTAGTTTTTAATAAAGCCTTTTTTGCTATAACTAAATTGTAAATTTATAAAAAATATATGTACAACTTTTTTGTCACGACTTAATACCAAATTACCTACCAACAGTGAGAATTTCCGTTCGATTTTAATAAAGTAAAACTAAAATTCCTTTACTAATCTGTATTCATATAACGTACGCGTTGCTGCAACAATTGTGTTATGGCGATTAAAAACCTTCGTGTATTTTATTATTTTTCAAACCATCGAGTTATTTAGGTGACAATAAGAATTTATCATTATAGCTTATATTGTCTTAATTATTTTTATATATCTACTGAATTAGAATACATTTATAAGTGACTAGTAGAACAGTCCTGTCGTTGGTATGTTGGTCAACTCCCACAAATCTTTTTCGGGATGAGAGTTCTAGTTTATTTATGTACAAAATTTTCTTGAGTTTTAAATGGAACAAGTAGGGATTGTTGTGTTTACTTTGAAAATGATTGAAGTAGTTACAAATATATATAGTAATGTGTAAACAATATATAAATCCATTAGTCAAATTAGTCAAGACTTCCCTCCCTATATCTATTTGACATACTCGTATACTTTAGGGACGCCTTGCTTAGGGCAAACTGTGGTTAAGTCACTTCATTGCGTGCACAATAAATTCTAATTTCGGTA
>JAOPUB010000013.1:2674695-2684935 GCA_027564055.1 Neptis clinioides
AAATCACTTTAACTGAAAGATTACCTGATGTGAGTAATTTTCTATTTTGCTTATATAGACTTTGGCCGAGATTGTATGATTTTTATGTTTTAATAATTATAGGTTACTGCCAACCGTATCATAATTACAAGTTTTATTGCTTTATGTCTGTAACAAAATAATAAAATTACATTGGTATTAATAATTTAGGATTTTATTGTTTTATATGACTAAATCATTAAGATATTCTGAAGATAACTTGTAAATTTAAAATAGCTACGATAATTTATTGCCTGTTATGACGAATGAACATAAGAAGTACATATTTGTTATTTTATTTGTTCCAAATGTTCGGTATTTCAAGTTTTTATTTGACTTGCGATTTATACAAATATTTTGACTAAATTTGAAAAGTAATTTTGCAGGCATATATCCATTAAAAATTGATGCATTAATGTAAATACCATTATAGGATAATGTTTTGATACAATAGGATGCATCTGATGACGGCTGCGACAAATTGCCTCAAAAATGGCAGTTTAATCGAATTATAGGTACTCTAATTATTTTATATTTTACTATAAGTAGGTATGTACTATTTGTGGATGTTTGATCCTTAAGTACTTAAACTAAATATTAAAAACAGTCTCATCTATTCCCAAGTTTATACACTTAGTTTTCAACAGGATACGTTCATTTAATAAAAAAAATATTAATTATATATAAATACCTCATTCTTTGTAGTTAAAAATAATACATTTTAAAGTTTAGACAGTTTTGTATAGGAACATGATTATTGTTATCCTTAACCAGAATATTTTGACTTTAAATATTAACTGGTAGTTTATGATTAAAATAATATATGTTAAACTTATTTAACATTTATCAAACTGAATAATGTAAAAAACTAGATATAGTAGTTTTTCAAATTTTTTAATATAAATATACAATAATTTACTATATATACCTACTATATTTTTTATTATTAGTTTTCCATTTATAAATTTGGGGGACATCCAATAAAATAGCCAATAAGTTCCCCATTAATCGTGCGTGTAGGTTATAAATAAATTAATATGCGCGTAATTATTTATAATTTTATATTTCTAGACAATAATATTATGAAAGTATGACAAACTTAATATTTGGGCCAAGTTTCAGTAAATATAAAATGAGGGTTCGCTTCCAATTTAAAACTTATGATTTTCGATCTTAAAATTCCAAATTACTCGAAGCCGCAAATTATCCTTAAACCCGACAAAGAGCAATCCAACCAGTGTAAAACAAAGGGCAGCTATCTCACATCTACATGCAAGCGGACAGACGGACGAACAGCAATATTTTGTACAATTACGATCGTAATCTCCACGCCAGATATAAGCTGCATCCCGTCATTCCCGCTATGAATTACGATTACACGTGTAATTATATAGCAGCCTTTTTAATTTAACTTAATGCAAAATACCCTATGATATCAACATACTGTTTTGTAAGCGAGACTATCGGCAGCTGACAATTATAATTCATTTTCTGTTTGCATCAATTATACGCATAACCATGCGACAATTACTATCTGCTCGATACGGACAAACAACATAGTAGATGTATTACTTATTTATTCAAATCTAAATCAATTTTGATTTAGTTTTGTCTTTTAAGCCCAAGGCATCCTAAGTCCATGTCCATGTCCACATTATTGTATTTTACTGTCTGCTAGTAACTAACAACCCCCTCTCGCTTTCTTCATCACAAATCATATATTTACTCATATATCAAAAGTAACTTGATATATTTAGTCACCAATATGTTTTGATTTTATGGTAATAAAGTAAAGTAGATTAAACTTTCTCCGTTATATAGAGCAAAGTTCCGTCCACAGCAGAGTTGCTAGTGGAGTAATAGTAGTAGAGTAGTAGTATCATTAATGTCTAACATTACTTTTACATTTCAGAGCTTGATTTTGATTTTTTTATATTCTTTAATCTGTTTTAGTAGGTATATAAAGAAGCGTTTGGCAGACGAAACTACTAAATCTACAAACAGAAATTTTAGATATGTAGTCTAGTATTAACAGTAGAAAAAACAGTTTGCCTGTCGTTGACAGATAAATACAGTCTTCTGTAAAATGTATGGCGAATTAATTGTATACTTTTTCTTTCTTTTTTAGCATCAGATGTCAAAGAATCCAAGTATCGAGGTGGTCCGGTGTGGTTTCGATAAGCACCGCACGGGGCGACGACTGGTTCATTTTGCGAGACCATCATAATTTACTGGAAATTAATTGTGAGAAAACACTCTTATTATTGTATTAAAAGTACGTAGGTATGCAAATTGAAACCAATAACGTCAATTTAATATCACATACTTGATTCAAACACTAAGAATATTACGTAGAAAAAAAATAGAGATGGTGTGTAGTAGTAAGAGTTGGAACATGAGAATTTATAGTCGACAATATCAAGCGTGTTGTATCTAGAATCTAGACTATGCAGTGACGTAAATAATGACGCAAGTAGGTAATATAAGCAAAAATATACACGTTTAAAAACAATTAAAATGATTATTTTTCTAATGCTAGTTTTGTTTATTTATCTACCTTGCACAAGCCATGTTAAATCAACCGATTTTGTATTCTTTAGAATTCACACAAACGGAGCAGAGTCACGGAACTAGTAAAGTATATTTCCATAAATTTCTTTTACCTGGCCATAATAATCTTTTTTACCATCGCTGTTAATATACAAAATAGCAAGCTGGAATCAATATTCGGTTAAAACTATCTAAAGCGCGAACTGACTTAAGTCAGAAAATCTTATAAAACCGAAATAAACCAATTGGCAACACCTTAAAGTCTACACTCCAATAAATAACATCTGATTTATGAAAATTTATCATACTCTTGAGGCTTAATTTTGAAATGATCTTGTGCTTATTTCTACAATGAATTAACTGTTATCAGTGACAGTGTAAGTGCAACCTTGTTGCTTATGTAATAGACTTAATAATGTTTTGCTCAAGGCCGCGCTGAAGACGTTTTTCGTTGAGCCTCTGGAAGTGTGTCTGTGTATTGTTTTGATAAGCTGCGGAACGGGTTTGCGCGATTTATGACTGGTATGATTTAATGCGAATACACTACTCGCTTTGCTTTTTCCGATAAAAACCCCAGTTTTAGCACCGGCATTTACTATTAATACTATTTCAACAATTTTTCGTAACACTATACATTTAGATCCAATATTATTAATTTCTAGTCTCTGCCTCATAAAAGCGATCATGCTGCGGTGCTGTGTCCTTAATATTTACTGACTCCTATACTGATGACTTGTAGATATTCTGTGGTTGACTGGGATGATGGCTAACCGAAGAAGAGATTCCGTATCACAATAAGAATACTTGCCCTTCATAATTAAATACCTTTTGCGTCACCAGTGAGAGGATTTTATTTTCATGCCATGTCATAAGTTTTCTCGCATAGGTTTTCGCATTTTGCATCGTATAATTAATTATGTTGACAAGTTTTCATACTCGTTGCATCCGTTTGACGCATCGCCCGTTAATTTATTCGAGGTTCAATTCAATTATAATGGCGAAGAGTGTGGGCTTGTTACTTCTAGACAGGCAGCCCTATGGCTCGAGGCCAATAGGAACCTTGTAAAGTGGCGCCTACGCACGATCACCCGCTGAGTTTTGCAATGTAAATACAATGAGAAATATTGGTTAATCTTGGACAATCATAATCTGAATGTTTTGACTTCTTGCGTTCTGAATCATAATTAAATAGTTAATTTCGAAAGTTCTTACTAGACTTTACACCGGGGGTGGTATACTAAAATATCCCGAATATTCATGATAACTTATTGTTACAGTGTCCTTCCAAAGGACATTTTCCAGACTTTATAGGCTAAGCAAGTGCAGTGGTAAAGAGGATTTGATTTCTTTCTTAAAATCTTGCACCTATGTATGAAGATAAAACCGAATGTGAACTCTATTTAATATGTGTACCTACATACACACGACTAACATTATTATTTTATTGTAGAAACTAACGTAGTAATAAGTGATTTAAGGTTTAATGATACGGTAAATCTCACGTTACATTTAGTTACACAGTACTATAGATCCATCAGCGAACCCATTTGCTGATTAAATTTTTTTTATAAATGTTTAACCGCATGGACTAATACAACTATGAGTATAGTTTTTTATCGAATAATTCGTAGTTATATTACATCACACCAGGAACGTTAAGTGATTTGAGACTCAGTTGGAAATACATAAAAATATTCGTGAAAGCTGCTCACGTAATGTTAAAGCAATTCCTAAAAATTGTTTTACTAATTTCCAATAGAGCTTACATGATCAAAATTAACGCTGGCTTCGAATCTATTACACAATGTAGTGCCTGATCCTAACTATCACTATCAGACACGGCAAAGCAAATTGTTCGCGTTCTGACTATAAATCATGCGCGGTTAGTAGAGATTTGCATGTCACAATTGTTAAATTTATGGGTAAAGCAAGGTCGGCTTTAAAACATACTGCATTATTTAGCTATAGCGTTTATAGAACGTTTAAGCTTGTTGTTAAGACCTGTGTGTACACTATACACAGATACCTTAAAAAATAGTACTAGCAGTTTGGATTGTAAAGTACTAGTATTCTTTAACCTTTCCAAGTAAGCAAAATGCTTGTGTTAAAGATGGGCCACATCAAAAGTTTGTCAGTCAGTCATCAACTGCTATTTGAACTCACGACCAACGCATGAACCACTAAGCTAGTGACGCTTTAAAAAAATGTTTGTTGGTTTGTCGGGAACAATTTGGTTATTACTTATTTATACTAAAATTTTTAAGAAGACATTCCTTTGAAGAGAAGCCTGGGCGGGCCTATAGTGTCTACTATGCAAAAATATAAGAAAGGTTAAAGCACAAAGGCATAGGTTAGAGTGTATGTTAGGGTTATAGTTTGGTTATGATACAATCCTAAATAGCAGTATGGTGGGCTATTGAGCTACTATAGGCGGCGTTAATATTTATACACACGTTAATATATCTTGACATGTACCTATAAAAAGTTTTTAACTTACATGATATCTAATATTTAATGGCGGATGAATATTGCCATACTGCTGTTACACACTACCCGAGGTGGGTCAGTACGGTTCAGCGTATAGGAAATGCCACTATAATTATCTATTGATCGTGCTATGGAGTTGAGGGAAAATGCTATCAAACGAACTTAAAAACTATCAAACGATCAAAACTATGGGTAAACATGACTTCAGAATATGTTTATTAATTTTTATATGTTTCATCAGTCGTTACAAATCTTTATTTATTAAAAGTGGATTGAAAATTAACTCATAAATAAAATATTATGAGGTACCTAATAAAAAACGCATTACATCAATAAGCGTGTTTATATCGTTCTCATGCTTCTAATAGTTACTTTAGACCCCTTTATCCTTCATCTTGGTAACTTCAAATTATGTGCTCGCCGCTCGTGATGTACGCTAAAAACCTCGATGATGCGATGTGAAACAAAAAGTAATGTATGGACCACTAACGTGTTAAAATTTGTATACTCTATACTCCTATTTACTTCGAATCTAATATTATAAAGCTGAAGAGTCTTGTTTGTTTGAACACACTAATCTCAGGAAAAACTGATTTTGATTATTTAAACAATCCTTTCTTTCGTTGGATAGTCCATTCGTCAAGGAAAACTATATAACATCACGCTACGACGCATAGGATCGTAAGTATAAATGAAATATGTTGCAAAATTGAAATGTGTATAGCCCGCGCCACATAACTATGGATGTGACCTTGATTGCGCATTAGTCGCAATTAGGACCTTTTTGAGGGGCGACTGGTTCCTATACGAAGTTTCAGTTTGAACGCATCTGCTATTTATTAAAATTGTAAGCGTCACGGAATTAATTGCGAATGATGCAATCGCGCAATATACTCAGAATGCGCAATCTTCCCCCACTAGTTTTTTTCGGATATAAACTTGTACGTGGCAACTTACACGCCGATAAGACAAAAATGTTTAATTTTCTTTAAAATTATATTATCACGTGACTACTTCTCTCTCATGTGTTGCAGATGAACTCGTCCGGATCAGCTAGTATTAGATACAAGTTCAATAAAGCCGTTCACCTAAAAGGAAAGGTAATTGATAATATCCGAAAGAGGTAATTTGTAGGACGCGTGATCCCATACTGGCGTTACACACGCGAACTCGTTATAAAGACATTATTTGGGCTATCTACGCACATGAAAAATGGACCAGTAGTGATATAATTTTGCTTTTATTTATTTATATCTTATCTTTCTATTACACACATTATTTAATCAAAAGATATGTTAATTAATAATTAGTTATATTATATTATTATCTGAGGAATCGGTGCAGACAGGTTTTGTATTTTAAAGAAGAAGCTATTGTAACAAGTACCTAGCAGATAATCTAATTATTATTAAATACATGAAAAATAAATCGTTAAGTTTAAGTTAAACTTCTTGAATTAAAATAGTACTATTAAGTTGTAATTTTACTTACCTATTTAATACACAAAATAGTAGGTATACAGAAATAAATTTGAAAAGCAAAATTCGATATCAGTCAACAAACATTTCAGAAATCTTTACTTTGACATGAGTTATAGTCACATTAATACGTAAGGTGTGTGGTATTTCATAACAGCGATATTTTTTCGCAATAATAGGTTTACGGAAAAGTGGTCTAACCCAAATTCCATCACTATAGAACTTCCAGTGCTTTTAAATCAAAATATCCAGACAAAAAACGTCATAGAGTTAAAATGTAGCGTGATTTAGAAATATACGAGTCAGTAATAGGATTTATGAAGTGAAACACAGAAGCAATAAAAACTTTATTCCCGAACGTATAAGTTGTAAATCACATAACAATGCTTTTAAAATATATATCTACAGTTAAATAAAAATTTACAATAATATATATATTTTAGGTATCATTTTGCATTATACAGATTTTCAAAATAATGAAAACGGCTGTTCAAGAATAACATAAACAAACAGTACCCATAGTGTTAAACTTTTACATTTTAATAAAATAATTTGTCTATTTATCATACTTTCATATTTTTAAATACTACCAGATAAGTTAGTATTTCTGCTGTCGGTTTGTGAGCAAATCTGTAATATATTATTATGATAATTTAAATTTTATTTTAATAACCTATATTTTAAACAAATAATAGAAATACTATGTAAAATGCTCACTTTTCATAGACATTTTACAAACAGACGTTTTGTTAAATATGTTAGCATTATTTTGGTTTATTGAGTGTCAAAGGGGAAGTAGGTAACAATAAACGTCTCCCTGTTTCCGGCTCCAGACAAGTAGACATAGTGGCTGATATTCCTTATTACGAGAACATTTTATTAACTTAGATTATTTAGAACTAAAATAATATGAGTAGGTACAAATATCCTTAAACACCTCCAAGTTTTTATTAACAACATTGTTGTCATAGCTTTATTTCAATGATACAGATCATAAAAAGAGTAAAATTAAATCAAAATGCTAAGTAATGCTGATGTTAAGATATAGATTACTTTTGTACTAATTAGGAGAGTGGAACAATTTTACTGCCCTAACTAATCTTAAGCATTCATATGCTGAGCAGTAACAACTTAATTAAGGCTTAATATTTATTTTATTACCTTATCATTACAGTTTCTTGCGTTAGGAATTTTTGATCATAATCTAGAGGCAATTCGGAATATAAAAAGCACAATAGGAACGTGTATCCATCCAACTATCTTCTACGTGTATAAACCGCATAGTAACAGAGTTAAAATAAAAAGGGAAAAAATACAACAGGAAAATTGTAGATTAAAATTTATAATAAAAAAAATTAATTGTATAAAATTTTAAAACAATTATTGCTCCACATTAAAATAACGCAGCAGTGCGTAGGTTGTTATAATGAACTTGACTCATGGAGACAAGTAAACGTATAAAAATGTTAATTTCATATTATAGGTATAATGACATTTAATGAAATTAACAATACAATGACGTTCACGTGATAAGCCACATTCATTTAAGTAGATTTCCTTATCTGAAATTTATTCCAATTTCTCACAGAGAAATATTATATACGTGATTAATGACCTTATTAGTTAAACACATATGATACAGAAAAGTGCAATACTTTAGTTTATTATACTACACTGTTATATGGAAAAATTAGTCCAACGCAGCCAGGAGCCATGTTATATATCGTGTACACGCTATGACTGTCCTAAGAGTGAGACCGGGGAGATTCCAGCTTGTAAACAAAGTATCTCAACTAATGGTTGACGTTATTATAACCCGTCACGTTCCGTAATGGTACGCTTAACCACGTGGGTACTTAGTTTTTATTGGGTCCTTGAACTTGTACACAATTTGGTCGGTCGATAATTCAGCTACGAACAGTACTATCTATTTTTACAAAGAATGATATCATTCAATAGCGGAATGGTAGAAATGTTAGAATGTACACGAACTAATTCAACTTGTTTACTAATGTACTTTTTCATTGCGTAATTTTTTTTTGCTTATATTGCACCTTCATAAGTATTTCTAAAGGTACATTTATAAAACAAAATCGATCCGTGTACCAACGCTAAAGCACTGTCCGCCTCGGGGCTTCAAGAACAAGTTAACGGGCTACGAATATCTTGCAAATTGACGCTCTGTTTAACTACCTAGAGCTTATATTAAAATTATTTATGGCAGCACTAAAGGCCGCTACTTTTTGTATTTT
Source organism: Neptis clinioides (assembly GCA_027564055.1). Classification (NCBI taxonomy): domain Eukaryota; kingdom Metazoa; phylum Arthropoda; class Insecta; order Lepidoptera; family Nymphalidae; genus Neptis; species Neptis clinioides. Next base: position 2,683,481 of record JAOPUB010000013.1, read on the forward strand.
ATAACATCAATTAATATAATGTTTGAGATGAATTCTATCCTTAACTACTTTGAAACTTCGAAATCTTTTTATCCCTTCAATATACATTGTTCAATTTTATACTCGTAGTCCACAGACAAATAGGCGTCATTTGCGTCGTCAAAACATCCGGAGCTAAAAGTAGTATCACGGAATCTGTAGTCTGTACCGAGTATTAGTAAATAATTTTATAAACTCAATAGTTGCTACAAGTCATTTTAGTAATTTTATAGGTTTATGGCGATTGTTAGTAAATCAAAGAGTAACTTTTGAAACCTAATTATGATTGAATATTAATGTAGTATGAATGAGGTAGTGCCAGTAAAACAATGGCAAATAGCTGATCTTTGACATCAGCGGGAACAATGGCGAGACGCGACTTGAGATTTATGACGTGCAGCGACTGTCGCGGTTTCAATACGCGGTCGAAGCGACCCGGCGACCACGTGACGCGGATGAGAAACGGGATCACCGGGAACGAGTTCCGTATGAGAGAGGAAATAATAAAACGACCGTGAATTTATTTAATGTAAAATCCAATATTGTACAGAGGCGATAAGCATTAGTATTTCGCACAATTACAATTTGATTTATTCGTTTCTTTTAAAATACATAAGTAGCTGAATGCTTTTTGTAATAAAGATTGAATTATTGAAATGATTATTAGACAAATGTATGAGCTGGATTAATTCTAATTGTTAATAAAAGTGAATACAAAAACATAAACGATAAGATTTTAACTGCATCGATAATAGAGCACCTGCCTTATTATTCATGCGGCACATCTCTAAACCAATTCATTTGCATACGACGATTAATTATTTATCGACCAGACTTAAACACGTAGTGGTTACAATATTTATAAATTTATTGTGAAGCTAGAATTCTTAACAAAACAGAAAAAATATAAAAAATCTAGAGTTTCGACTTCTTTTAATTTTTTTAAGTCATTTAAAAAACTATTCTAAAGACCGGACCGTAAAAATTACTTAATTTTTTATGAAGTCATAAAACAGTTAAGTTTTCAACAGAACACAAGGTAAATAATAGATTTGTACCTGACAACTTAAATCTTCATTATTATGACCGCATGTTTTGTATTACAAAACTTTATGATTTCATTCTACAAATTGCCCAAAGTCCAAACTTTATGGCTTTGATTTTTTACGGTTACGCAATACAGGTAATTACATCCTGTATACAGAATACGTAAGCTGATAGCTAAGGTTTTAAATGAAACTTTTAGATTTGTACAAAACCGGTTTATACCGAAATTTAAAAATGTATTCTTCGAATTACAATAAACCAGATCAAAAGTAAAGTACATTGATGCTTGTATAGCTGATAATTTAATTAATTAGTTTAATTCAAATTTAAGACAATATGTGAATACATAAACTCGACAGTAATTTTAACCGGGAAATGATCGTAAAGTGG
>JAOPUB010000013.1:2913241-2926820 GCA_027564055.1 Neptis clinioides
TTTTATAACATATTTACGAGGAAATTAATAAAACTCTTAACTTAGTTAAACGAATAAATCTTAATAAATTCATCACTGCTTGACGACATTTTCAAATAAAAACAATATAGCGAAAAGAAAAAGCGCGCGGAATTATTTTTACTTGTCCACAGATAAGCGATGCGCGCATCACCGTACACAACCAGCCAGTAGGCAAAGGGCATCACGAAATTGCGAAATTCTATAATAGTGGTAATATATTAAGCGAATACTTTTAAAATCTTTACAATGTATTATAGGGGTTTATATATATAGGATTTACATATATTTAAAATTGTCCATACCTAGACACACAATTGTCTGAACACTTTCCTTTAATCATTGCATAATATCTGTTTGAACGCGATAAACACATAATTCTTATTTGATTAAGATGTGATATGATTTTATTAAGAGATTATTATGTCTCACGTGTTTAAAGTTCAAGGGTGAGAAAAGGAATTTAACAGTTAGCACTATTACGATTGTAATACATTATGAACAGGTAGGTCCTAGTCCAGGCATAAGGGCAGCTGATGATCTGTGGATGGCGCGTTATATTCTGAGCAGATTGGCAGAAGAATATGGCACTGTTGCTTCTTTTGAACCTCAGCCAGTAGCTGATTGGCCAGGAAATGGAACCTTTGTTTACTTTTCTTCAAAGGATATGAGAGAAGATGATGGAATTTTGTAAGTTCTGCAAATTTTACTATTAGAAGCTTTAGTAGCTCAATGGTTCAGGCGTTGGATTCACGAACACAATCGATAGGTCGTGCCTTTGTTCAAATGATGTATTAGTAATTTTTTAATAAAAATGAACCAGTTTAAAACAATTTTGATGGCGTTTCATCAGGAAATAGGTACAAATAGTATAAACCTTATCATGATCGATCCAAAACAGTTTGATTAGTAGTTACATGTCATACAGAATGAATATTATTATACAGATATATTTCTATAAGTATCGCACATTCTTGTGTTTTGGTAATATCATACATTGATGAGAGAATTTATTTATTATTTAATTAACTAGCTTAAGCCAGTCTGAAACCCAAAAAAATTATTGTCTTTTAAATAAGTATAACTGTTCATTTTGTCGTGATAAATAGGCACATCTATTTCTTTATCTTAACTGTTTCATTAAATAAAATTGAAAATATATTACATTTAAATAGGAAATTACAATACGAATTAAATATTTATTACTAACTTTAATAAGAAATAACCTTATACGGTCTCAGAACTGTCGGGAGAGCAATATAATTGTGCAATGAATAACAAGTAGTTTTTGCAGACGGTCGGCGGTTGGCGCAGACGGACAGGTTGCGAATGAATGCATAATGTTCCTGAAACAGATGCATGGTTTCTGTTAGCTCCTGTCTTAATGTGAGCTTGTTTGCATTAACTCAAACACCGATAGACAAACGATTTTTCACTAATGCGTCTTAGATTTTAAAGTGATTCTAGCTTTTAATATTTCCTAGGTCTCTTTGTAAATTAAATTAACCTAACAGCGTTGTTTCAACATTTCTAAGCGATTTTGATTCTAAAGGCAATTTATTAGTTTTTGATTAAAAAATAACTGTACAGATATCGCTTAAATTCAGTTTTCTTAATTTTTGAAGCTTACCTAAATTGTATAAAAGTTCTGGTATTAATAAACAAAATGATATTATGACGTAGTATGGACCAATCTACAAGAAATTTGAATCTAAAACTTCAGTGTTGACCTCTAACACTGCAGTTTTAGAGTCAAATTATGTGATTACTGCCTGAAATTCGTAAAAATTAAAAAAAATAAATAATTTTAAACTTTTTTATTTTGTAGTCAGTACGTAAGGGATGTGATGGGTTGCACAGATAACAACCATCCACGCAAATTGTACCCTACCTCATTCGGCAAATTGGGTGCATTCCGCGCGAAATTCTGTAGCGCCAGCCTTCAAATAACCCAGTTAGCATTTTGTAGCCCTTTGATGGCATGTTATCTCGCCGTTACTCACATTATTTTTTATTTATAAGCAATGACTCGCTACGTTATTTTACAGTAGATGGCACGATTAAATTGGAATATAAATTGATCTTTTAAGTTATTACTTATGGGATGTTGCGTTATATGTCATTTGTTACATTACGAGAAAATAATAAATTTACGTAGTATATTTACGTCATAACTACGTTGTTATATTTACAAAAATAACACACGTGACGATTTACAAATATTCCTATGGACAAAGTCAAGACACGAAGATGCCCGCGGAACGATTTCCTATTTTAGAATAAACATCCCGCCTTGCCTCTCTACGCCACTACAACGAAAATTGAACTTATATGCTTTGATTTTACGTTCGAAATCTTACTTAACATCGTTGTCCATACGATTCTTGTATTTCCTAAGGCAATAAGTAGTCACACCGAAGCCCAGGCTGATGACAGCGCGACCACTAAAATCGCTACGAAGAATAATCGCTACAACTTTTATTGATCGTAATTGTTGTCGTAAAATAGTAACAAAAGTGGTTTTTACGTTCGCCACAAGTCGAGGTTTATCATCCTTTAGTAGATATATAACGAGTCAAACGTTCATGAATATTACTGTGGGAATCTGTTTTATGATCTTTTAATTGGACTGTTTTTTGGTGAGCATAGGTGTTCCCCGAGCTTATGACTAAGATAACATAAAATAACATACATTTCTATTACAATTTGTAATATCATTTAAATTGAAGTACTTTTGATTAATTCTTTATGCACGTTTAAGTAATTAAGCTTATCTAGTTGTCCAGTGTTGTTATTACATAGATTACATTATCGTTGTATAGTTTAATTTTAATACGAGCAAAGTAGATTATTACCAAATCAGATTTATCTTAAATATGTGTCACAGTTTTTTTAATGTAAGTTTGTTGTTTAAGATCATAAGTATTTTAATGGGTTATTAAAACAAATAAATCATGCAAATCCTAATCTAATAATGTATCTACATTTCGTATCTATTAGGATTTTCATGATGTAGTAGACACTATAATATTCACTTTTTAATACGGTATCCTTACTCAATTTCTGAAGTCATTATTATCACGTACACAATAGTTTTAACATTCCATGTACACATGAATGTGTGGCGGATGAAGTGAATATATTAAGATAGGTAATTATTTTTCAAGGGAAAACATTTGCAAAGCCTGTTTTTAAGGCTCCTACAATGTTGCGTTTCATAGAAGGAACGCTGTCTGGAATAATTTCTCCTTATCAAAATTCCATCGGGACCCTTCTATGTTTTTCATGGAATGTATAAAGACTTTAAATTATCTACGAATGATCATGATCAGTGTTGCTTGGTACAATATATTGTACTACGTGTTTGTATTGGCTTTGTAAGTATATAATGAAAAGATTTTTGCTTTAGAGCTTGATTTTACCTTGACTTTTATGTACATTTAAATAATGTTGCCCACCGTTAGGCCTCTTAATTCATATTCTATTTTAATTCATACCATTTTTATGTATTAATAGATAACACGGTGTCAGAAAGCTCTTTAACGAAGTTAGGCTGGTTTTTTATAATAACCAGTTCGATAGGATTTATCAAATCTGTATGACACAGAGGCTTTTCGTATTGTAAATGATAATAACTAAACGAATTCGTTTACGTGTATTAATTCATGTGCGAATGATTTCTTTATCGCATTGACTTATTTATAATAGCTAGAATATTTCAAGGCGCCAACTGAATTATGATGGCTGATTGTACCGTACTAAATATTCATAGAGACAATAATTCAATGGTTTTATAGTCATCTGTGATAATTTAAGGAGCCGTACGTAATTTAACTGTGACCTGCGTTTGGTACCTATATTTGAGTGTAATTATTTATTGTTGATGGCATTTTTAAATTTTATATCTAGTATTTTTCCGTTGAAATTCAATTCGGAGTATAAAATAAATTTATACTCTGAAACTTTGATTCATAATACATAATTAAAATACTTGCAAACCACTTGATTTGGCAACATGGGAAAAATCAGTTGACGTTGAGTAACCTTTCTGCAATAACCATAAATATCTCTAGTAGGTTGGCTACGAACCACTCAACACTGACTTTTTACACTATAAACAATCCCCGTCGCTCGTTAAAAAGAAAGATGGTCTCTAACTGCCCCTGTTTATGGACAGTAAAGTTGTTGGCACGCGTCGTGCAACGCGCGACACTTCTCACATGATAAACTTGAGTACGAACTTTTAAGATCTCATAAAAATATCCAACACTCCTTCTACAATCAGAGAAATCAATGTCATTATAATTCTTATTACATTTAATTGCTAGAAAACGATTTTATAATCCAGTACAACAATCTAGAGTAAACACGCGAAAGGACCTCTACACTACCGCTACGCCAAAGTTGAAACAATTCCATAAGCAAATACAAAAATGTACAATATTAAGATAAAAGCATCCAAATAGCCGCTATTCATATTTATTTTGTTTATCACTTGCTTTACTTAATGAATATTAAGATACTTTATTCAATTACACCGTAAATTGAGCGGAAAACTTCAGAATCACTCTCCATTCTAAATAATAGGAATTGTACAACGATAATCATTAATATTTACTTAGTTTGCTTAGATATTTGTATACATAAGTATTCTCAAAATGAATGCTGACACATTCAAACGAGTGCAGGTAGGGAGTCAAATACCTTGGAGCTATAATTGGAAAACAGAATAAATAGACGCGCTTGAATCGAATGCGAGCCACTACTAATCGATATGCTATCATTCCGCATCGAATCGATACAACTACAAACAACAACTATGAGTGAAAATACGTCTAAAGCTTTAAGTTTAAGGTTGTTATTCCTTTGACGCTTTTCCCCTGCATATTTGTCTACAGGAATGTAATATACGGAAACTCACACACGTAAGTAGCGAACAAAGCGTAGTTAAAAGTAAAATACCAACAGGTTCAAGCTTCCTAATCTATAAAGGAATTTAAAATATTTTAGATTCGCTTTCGATTTATTTTGTTACTGTTTCTGTACTGGTTTGTCTCAAGTGAAATTAACTATTTAGTATCCATAAATAAAGATGGTGTGTTTGTTAAACTGTAAATTTTCTGGTAATCAAGGTTAGATTTAAATGTAATAAATAAGCGTTCATTCAGATAGTACCTACGCATTGATATCAATATATTTTTCTCAGGGTTTTCTTACCTATTTTTAAAATACCATTTCACCAACTAATGTCTAAGTATTTCTGCTTACACGAACAAACAAAATAGAATTTTTAGAATTTATAATCTTATTTAAACATTGAGGACTTTTGTTTCTTTGCCAAAGATACGATTTCGTTATCTGGGGACGTAATGCGCAAAGTTTGGACAAAATGAGGTCGGGCTTCAAATAAAATCTCAAAACTTTCTATCCTACTTGTATAAATTTTTCAAATGGAAACTCTTTGATACTTCTTTAACAATTCTTGAAAATGGAGAGACCAATGGCATTACTTAATACTAAAATGAAAAGGTTCGGGGAATATAGGACGTAATTTTTTTGGAATTCAAACGTTAGGACACCTCTTTTATTTTTTAAAAATTTTTTGCATTATTTCTAAGCGAAAATATCTACATAAATAATATGACAGAGATTTTTTAATACTTTAGCACTACTCAGAATTGTAAAAATTATAAAATTTAGGTATGTTTTCGAAAGGTTAATAATAGTCAATAAATAGTAACATAAAGAGTTTAAATAACTACTTCGAGCTCTTATTAAATTGGAACAAAAAATATGCAAGAGTTACAATTCGTTTACGATCGTACTTTATAGCATTTTTATGATATTCCAATTGCCAGCGGTTGACAATCCGATTCATATATTCTAGCGAAATATGCGTGTGAAGTGTCCCGAGTCATTAATATGCAAATTAAATTTTAACATATATTATTATATATAATAGCTGGTATAAGCGGTCGATAGTCTCTAGAGCTTTGCCTTAATTGAAAATGTTTTGTTTTTATTTTCTAAAGGTATCTATAATTAAATGCGCTGGTTCTTTTTATGGTTAATCGAGCATTCTATTTTATTTACTAGTTCATAGATAAGCATATAGTTTTTACTTAAATTTATATAACATATTTGTACTAATTATACGTATTCTTGAACTACTAATAGATGTCAAAGAATAATCTAAAGTTAAGGTTTATTTAAAAACTAACCTTGCTTACTTTTTTAAAAATTAAAGCCATTATTGTTTTTTAAATTTTTAAAGAAATCTTATTTACTCTAGCAATATTAAACCACTAAGATTTTTACTTTTGAGTTGTAATATATATACTACTAGCTCCCACCCGCAGCTTCGTCTGCGTGGTTTGTACTTATCTTTATATTATAGCTAGATTACACGAATTCTTTATAAACTTTAGCGTATGTCTCATTCAGATGTATAAGCTATACCTACCTATTACTCTAAAGTTTCTTATATCCGTTAGTAGTTTTTGCATGAAAGTGTAATAAACATCCATCCATCCTCACAAACTTTCGCATTTATAATATTAGTAAGATAAGAAGAATATATCGTTAGGAGAGAATGCTTCAATGAGCAGAAAAATTGAACTTATTTACGCTGTCTTATCTTTTTCTATATACCTAATATAAATCTAAAAACCTCTTAAATAATTAAGTCACATGAAGTAGCTAAAAATGCGATCAAAGTGTGGATTTAATTTGGGTATCAAGAGCTAATATTACGTCGAGAGTGCGCGATCGAGCCGAAATTAAATCGTTACATACACCTGCGCCTCGCTCTGTAGCTTCCTTCAACTTTGCTTCAATTACTACTAGGATTTAAGGAAATTCACCTCTGGTTATTTTTAAATTTATAAATAAGGATTAAAATTTATTTTATAACCCACTTTTTAACTATTGTTTCTCTCTTGAAACACTATTCCTATTGGGTAGGTTACTATTATATTATGACATTTTTAAATAAATTTGAATTTATTTTTAGTATTTAAATAATTTTTATTTAATAACTCTCTACTCTTTCTCTCTACTCTACTCTCTAAATACTGTAAATATATCATTACTCTTTGTATGGTTATATGAAATTCCTATACCGGCCTATACTCATACAGGTATATATTTTTTTGGAGACTTATATAATCATCATAATATGACATTAGATATATACTAAATGTTATCTATTACAGTTCATCTAGACTAAGAATTGAAAGAGGGTTTTATGAATGTATAAATTTACGTTCAGCATCCAATACCTTCCTTAAACCTTAAACATTAGGTGTATCGTTATTATATAAACTTAAATAACTCAGGTGTTTTTGTATGTATCCATAAACTCTAAATTAATTACTATTTTTCTAAAATCATTAGCTCCATCTGAACATAACCATTCCTGTAACGGGTTTTAAATTTACGACAGTTTCATAGTTACTCGAACCGGCCCCTGAGCTGATTTAATTCGTCGGGAACTAATTCATTACAAACATGTATAATCGAACGATTAGTTACACGTGTTGACGGAGCTTCGGCTCCATATTTATTACACCCCACATTTTTCCCGACCTCGGAGCTTTTCTTAAAAATATTTATCCAATCGGTGCCGCCTCATCACTTATGAAAAATTGTTTCTCTTCAGAGTCCTCTATAAAAAGCTCATTCCAAATTAAAATTAAGGTCTAGCGTAACTAATGAAAAGAATCTAATATTATTTCGTCAAGATGTCGACGTAAAATGATTTCTATTTTAACGTTAGAGAGATAGTTTTTGTTTGTCTTTATTCGTATTTACGGCTTGTTTTAAAAGATCGCTTGTCAAAATAACTGGTTGTTTTTCAAGATCCATTTGCGTGGTGGGTTAACCCAAACCTGAATTATAGGATGTTAGAACACGAAACATGTCGATATTTTAGTTGGGTTAGATAAAGCGTTAATAGCCGCCGAAAGCTCGTGGTTAGAGTTACGTAATGGGCCATTTTATATACTATAAGCGATTTTATACTGCATTAAAATTCTTTCGCCCATAGAAATTGCTTTTAGGACACATTTAACAAGCTTAATTCATGCCTTTAATACTTCTGTTTATTGAATTCATACAGCTTCTATTTAATTTCACCTATTTCTGTATATATTAGGTCGGATGATAATCTGCCCATTGAATTTGACAGTTAAACCCATCTGGTTAAGCTGCAACTTAGTAGAAACCTATGGCACTATCGATAGTTTTATGTAGATTACCTATTGAATATTATAATTTATATAGGAATATCGCATAAAGATGGAGGATTAGCTCTCTTGCAACTTTTGTGATATTATATATTGTACCTATATAATATTTGTATAATTCACAATATCACCTACCTCAATATTTTTTACACCAGTATATACATACCAATCTATTTAAATAGAAATTCAGTTAAATTGAATATTTTATACATCTGCAATAAAATATTTCTCATTTGATAATAAAATGCCTATTTTATGTCTCTAAATATAAATTATTTTCCTTTTGCAATACCTACGGAGCAAGTTTAGGTGCAGGTTAGGTTCTGTTGATTATATAGACATAGAAAGCATCTTAGTACTTTTGTACATAAATATTGTAAATAATTTCACAATATCGACATAAATAAGCACTTTAAAAAGTAACATTATTGAACATTTTCAGTTTTTTTACGTAGACATAGCACTTATGTTTTCCATTTACATGAAATATTTCATTCGGATAATCCATGTATCGCTATCGCACGTAGGTTTATATTTTATTCGTATGACTTTTATTGGTAGAAATATCATAAAGGCGTATGTAAATGGTAAACACATACATCGAATGTATCCGTTCAATCGGGCAGTACCATTAACATCAAGCATTATGGAGGCCATATCTCGAGACCCAAGCCATGCCGATAGCCTCAGCGTTCCATTAAAAAAACGATAAAATTACATTATTATGTGTTAATAATTTCAAGAGAAAGAATGACTTCTCAGTTTCTCGCTGACAAATTAAAAAATCGTATTCGTTTGCTTTCAATCGTTGTTTATTGTAAGCCTAATAATATATGGTGATAGCAGACATTTAGTACCAATTCCCTTTTATAATTAAACTTTACCTTATTAAGATTTTAAGAAGTGTTAATCACTATGTATGTATGTTGTAGTATATATGTTGTATGTACCTGGAAAAAAAGAATGAAAAAATTATTATAATTTAAACCATCACAAGTGTTGCTCTATCTACAAAATTCTATTACACTTTTGTAAATAAAAGTGTGAAACATACTTATTTATACAGGAAATCACAATTGCAAGAGGAAATTCTCACTTTCAAAATCTTCTGTCAAATTTATTTTCTTAACTGGATAATGATTCTAAAAATATTCTCTTCATACATCACGTCAGATATTTTTTATAAATCTATATTAGGTATACTTACGTAGCAAGTTTCCGATATTCAATTTAAAGGTATATAATAAAGAAATTCAAACTATCTGTTAAAAATGTTTATGACATTGTTCGTACTTAAGGTCAATACTGAATTCGGTAATGTTTTTGCGAAATCGCAGTAATAATCAAGACTTATATACCGCAATCGCGAAAGATATCTTTAAAAACTCCTTTAATCTTTCGACATTATATTGACCCTGCAATGTTTTTTATTCTCATTATTAAAACATGAAACATCTTATGAAAATTTAATGACTCCGATGTTTACATGCGCAAATCGTAAACTCTGGAAATTATTCTTTGAGCAATCGATTTCTGGCAACATCTCTATCTTAAATCAAATATAGAGAAAATTTATTAAAGTATCAATGCATCGATAGAATTTTAATTCTGAATTGAAGATGAAACAGTAGGCGAGTAAGGTCGATATATATTTAGTCGGTTTATTTATAATAATATCGATAATACGTAGTTAAGATAGGTGTACGTTTCGCGGTAGAAGGCCGAAAGGCAGTTATTCTCAGATGTCTCATAAAATTAGTATCTAAGTGCTCGTGGATATTATCAGACCTGTTTTGAGCCGAGCCGAACTCACAAGAGGGCTGTAGGTGGATTTAAAAACGACATAAGATTGCGTCTGACACCTCATTAACTTAAGTAGAAATACAGGAATTTGATATTATGTACATTTAAGCGCATATCTTTTAGTTGCTTCCGTCTGCGGCCTTTTTTGTATGTAACTAATTTAATATTGTATATTTCATCATAAAATGTATTAGTAACAAATACCTCAAAATTAATCTTTCTATTGTTTAACAATTCTTGAATATTTTCTGAATATTACTGAATTGATGCTTCAAAAATAACATTTCTTGTTATAGTATATACAAATGGTATCAATTTATCATAATACTTAAAAGATAGTAGTTATGACGATGATTTTATCCGTTTATCTTTATTCGTTTCATGTTCAATTTTAGCAATCAATTAGTATTCCGACTTTCAAACAAGTTGTTCAGTACATGCAGTAATTATACGAATTTATTTTCTGTAATTATCAATAATGGATGTAATATAGATGCGTAAAAGTTTTAAAAGGTAAATTCACCAAAAAGAAGTCAATTTAATAAATTGTAATGAGTATCTTTCTCAATTTTATTTTATAAGTTAATGTAGGTATACCTAATTTATAAACGTACTTAAGTGAATTGTAACAGGCACTAAATATGTTAATAATAATTTTAAATTAGCCTAATGAATGAAAATATATTATAAAAAATTTTTTTTCAATGACAATAAAAATTACCATTTATATATTCCGTTAGGTCAGCTTTAAAAACCATTTCGTGATATTACAGAATTATTTATAAAATAAAATAAATATGTGTAATACAAATAGTTTTCAATAAATTGTAAAAATTAAGTTTCCAAATATTTTTAGCTATTAATTTCTTTAAATTTTTAACGAATTTTTAAGTTGTTTTACATCTCATTAGTTTTCAGAAAGAATGACTTAAATAGTTAATTTCATTTCTGTCCTTTTTTCTAATTCATTTTTGTCTTTAAATCAATAATATATGTTATGGAATTTAGCTAAGATGCAGATAGAAATAACTAATAATAATTATTATCATACTAATTACAAATGTAAAAGGGTGTATGTTTGGATATTTGTTGGTCGATCACGCGACTACAGCCAAACGAATTTCAATGAAATTTGGCACATAGATAGTTTATAAGCTGGATTAACATATAAGGTACTTTTCATCCCGGAAGAATTGCTAGTTCCTGCGGAATGATGATAAAATATGTTTTCAGTCGTAAGCGCAATAAATATTTTCACTTAGCAACAATACATTGAGAATTAAATGTTTTTTGATAAATATAAGTATCATAAGTGGTGTACCCGTGTGAATCCAGGGCGGGTCGACTAGTGATATATAAAAATGATAAAAAAAACTTCTAGTTTCACGCAGATTTGAAAACTTGTTTGTATCTTGTAATATTCTTTATAAAGTTAGTTATTAAGGATTGTGTAATTGTATACATCTGGTCAAATTAAGTAATCGAACTTGTTTAAGTTATTTATCATCAATATTTCGCGTATATTGGCCGTTAGCGTAACAGTAGGTAGAGTCGGTGAGGGAAGAGAAAAGAAATGGTATATATACCCAATGGTTAGTACAGGCCATGTTTGTATGCCATCAAGTGGCGTACTTTACGGCTACACCCGACAGTAACTTACCACAACGAGCCCTCGCTCTGGCTTAATGAGACAGCATCGTTTTAGTGTCGTAGCAGTCCGGCACAGAGTTAGTGGCACTCGAGTTTAAAAAATATTACATGATTTTAATCGAGTTTAAAAAATAGAACATGACTAATTTTGGCTCATTAGAACAAATATTAAATCACAATTATTTTTCCATCATACGAAAATCGCTAGAAAAACGATAATATTGCATGAAAATTTTAAATTCAATTCTTAATTATCTTACATTTTAAATTATCCAAATAGTACCTTTAGAATAATAAAACCAAAATACTAAGATTATGAACTAGTAAAACCAAATTTCAAAGTTCTACCGTTTATATCAGTTATATAAAAAATATATTAACTATAATTATAGTAGAATGATTATACAATTAAAAATATTGTTAGGGACTTAATGATTCGTGGGTAATTTTGAAAAAAGTAACAGATAAAAAACTTAATATATGAATAAAATGTTTGTATTTCGGACGCATTGTCCACAATAAAGTGGTAAAAAAAATTACGTTATAGCTCGCGCTACGAATGAGTTTAACCTTGATTAAATTAAAAACTTAATTAGAGTTTACATACGTCCGCTATTTGTCGAAAAAACGTCAAGGATGTAATTGCCAATGCAGTCGCGCAGTACACTCAGAATGCGCAATTTTTTCCCAGACGTAAACTTATTTGGCGATTGCTGCTATACAATATTACGATTGTTATTGGTTGTAGGTAACGCTTTGTTCCAAATGGCTTCATGACGTGTGGCTACATTAGATTAGGCGCAACAAATCCCTGAAGATCGAAATCACTATTTTATTTGGAACAATTAGCTTTGGTCAATATGTTGCGCGCGATTTAAATATTTTTTAAATTTAAATTGCTTCATTATATTTGGATCTTCGTTACGATTTGCAAGGTATTTACCAATTCACTACAGCAGGCAAAACATAAAATAGTAATTTAATTGATCGACCGCCCGCTGCGTTATTGATCAAAGATATAGTATTTATAGTATACCTATTCACTAATGCCACTCTTATGAAAATTAAGGATTAACATAAAAATTAGATGAATTACAAAACAAAAATATATTTTACAATTTAGATAGGAAATGTTATTCCAACTGTGGCTCTTTTTTTGTTCTCAAAATTTAAATATTTAATTAGATGAGATGAAATAGAGTAAAAAATCCGACTAACGAACGCAAATTAAAAATGCCTAGATCATAAAATGCTCCAAAGTTAAGATATAAATTAAAAAAAACATGAGTTATTGAATCACTAGTATAGCATTGAGACTAATAGACTAACTTTTATCAAAGCGATAATTTGTCAAAGAGGCGCCGACCACGTGCTCTCCTATTACGAGAAATTCATTTAATTGTTAATTCTTTACTTCTCTATTAGCACTTTTTAAGTTTAAAGTCTAAAAAATCCACATTTAATGTAGAGTACAGCTTGTAATGCCACGTATAATAATAAGATCTATGCCAGTCAGTACATAGCCTTAAATCAATTAAAACTCGTTGGAGATGGGAGTGTAATCGAAAATGTGGTCACCACTACATTCGTTATAAATTACCTAATATTGACGCCATGGTTCTATGAGCTTGGCTACAACAGCAACATATCAACAGTCTCTGAGGTTTTCATGAAGCAAGTTTACAATAACAGTGTCAAAAGCTTTAGTAAGGTCCAAAAATATCTTTTTGTAGAACTAAGCGTACAGAGAGTGGGAAGCAACTTTTTGATGTAAATATTTTAGCCCAACTAGTGTTACCTGTGTGTAGTTTCGTATAGACATTGGTTGCAATTAAATCGTTGAGTGTGATGAGCTGTGATGT
>JAOPUB010000013.1:2955824-2974212 GCA_027564055.1 Neptis clinioides
ATACTTAAATTTATTAAAAACAACATTTAAGTTTAGATATATTGTTGCTACATTAAAATATTCCAGCGCTCACGACAGTAAATATTTTTATTGTTACCCCGCGGGAATTTTGAATTTTTGCGGGATACAAAGTAGCTTATATGTTAATCTAGGTTTTGTATTACCTGTGTGCCAAATTTCATTGAAATCAGTTCACCCATTATCGCGTGATTGAGTAACATACAGCCAAACATACAAACTTTCACATTTATAATATTAGTAAGATAAGCGTCTCATCCTGCCTTAGTTAATCTAAACAACATCTAATTCTTTTTACTAATTTTATTCTTACTGTGTTACTATATGAAACAGGACAAAGTTTGAACGTTTGCCTGTTTGTTACTCAATCAGTTTCAAAAGCCAAAGGCTGTATGATATTTATTAAAAAAAATAGGTCACAAACCTTCAATAACATATTTTAGACTATTTTTAATCTGTGTCTATATCTATCTACACTACTACATAAAGATCAAAGATTTTTTGTGTGTTTAAATGTTTCTTTGTTGCAAATAAGCACAAATACTACTGAACCGATTTAGATAATTCTTTCACGGATAACATAGAGTGTTCCCATATTTTTAAATGAATAGAATAGCTTATTAGATTTATCCAGTACATAATGTTTATTTGCCTTAGGAATTTGAGTGCATCTAGAAGTTTGATTTTAAATTGATACGCATGTCTAAGAAAAACAGATAATAGTATTTTTTTAAACGAGCTTCTTCCCTCTAGAAAGGTTTTTATATGCGGTACGAACATTTTTTTTAAACGATCGTCATTTGGAATGTTTAGAAACATAATTTTTTCACAACTCAAAGAGGTTGAGGTCCAGAATATTCATATTAATTTTAACACAATTCTATTAAAGAGGTATTTTGGTGATTTAAATGAGACTGACAGACGGGCAACGAAGCATTGCATTACCTAAAAAAGTAATTTCAGTGCGATTGTAGCATTGATTGAATATTTTCTAGAGCGCATATATGTGGATATTGATTAATTGCGGTCCTCAAAAATTTTAAATACTAGGATATCATGATTACGAGAAGGTGTACCTATAGCGCGCGTCGCTAAGCGCAAGTTGCTAAAAGTACATCCAAGTTAAACATATAGATTCCTTCAACGTCTTACAAGTTTCCATGTTAAAATTTATAAATAGTTATATTTTCTTTTGACTTGGGAAATAAAGGTTTTTGGAACCGGAAAGTAATAATATTTTTTAATATATCAGCATCAAAATATTGTTCATAGAACAGTAGGTGGAGCAAGAATGAAGACAGATTACATGTGTGGATGAGAATATATGCTCGTAAAACCTTTGTTAGTAGTACATACAATGAAATGTGTGAGATGCAAGTATATCAATGAGTGTGTGACTTTATAGCAGGATGGAATAGCAGACGCCTGAACATTCCCAGAATACAAGAATGCGTACAAGAACATGTAATTTATCAAAGGCGAAAGGATAGGTCGGAACCTCTTGTTACACCTAGACTTTTCGTAGTTTATGATAATGTGGAAGCTAGTGAACCTGGGGATACTTCTGACTACTCGGCAGTCCTCGACGCGCCATTTTATAAACTTCGTATTGAAGATTGTAAAGAGCCAGGTAAGCAAAGACTAATATAATCATTGTATTTGATTCCGTATTTGATATATATTCGGTATAATAATCTTTACATATTTTTAGGTTATGTAAAACTTAAAAAACTAGAAATCTTAGAGAGCAGCCTTTCTAAAGAATCAGACACTAATATGTTAACAAAAGATAATTCAGATGATAGCGTGTATACAGATTCCGAAAAAGAGTCAAATACGTCTGATGACATACCATACACAAAAGATCACGATATGTTACAAAAATTGAAAATAAGAATTTTGGATTTTATAAACGATGATGATATTAATGAAGTTAATATGAAATCGAGTGAAGACGATTATTATAGAGCAGGACCGTCATCAAATTGTAAACATGAAATATCTTTTAATATTGAAGAAAAAGAAGTGATACACGTTGTCGACACTAAGCCTAGAAAGTCAATTTTGAAAAATACTAGGCGCTATAGCGGACCTTTAAAAGAAATGCCGTACAAAAGTCATTTAGCCGAAACTCGTCACAAATCGCTAGAAAACATTACAGCGGAAGATACAGAGACATCAGGATATAGATCGAATGCAAGCAGCCGCCAGACAGAGTCAAGTGAAACCGAATCAGATTATGGATACGCCACTATAACGGAATCGACAACACCCAAGAAAATAGAACTTAGTATACAGTCTAATTACGCGTCATGTTCAGGAGTTTTACCGGATGATAGTTGGATCTCTGTTAACACTAGAGCCGTGGATTGGAGTGATGATGAAGAAGATGATACAGCATCAAAAGCATCTCTAACTAGAAATTTGTATGAAACATATCATTATCTCAGTTCTATAACTTTTATGAAAGATTTTGTTAATAAATTCATACTTGATTTAGGCTCAGGTTTGGGATTTCCTAAAGATACAGTTAAAAATGCTTTAACACAAGGAGCAAGTGTGTATTGCAATGCCATAAAAAGTAATTCAGTAGCTAGTTATGAGATTTTTCCTGCTTTTATAGCAACCTGGCCAAATGCTGCTAATCAGTGGATTATACGAGAAAGAAAAGTAATTCAAAATCCTAGGACTAATTTTACATACCAATGGCCTACCAAATACATGGTAAATAAAGCTGTAGGCTTTGGATGCTTATTAGTACCCGTGGGATTTAGACCGAAACGCGGAGTTAATCCTGAACAGATGTTACAATGGAGAATTATATTTCCTGCTGCCGAACGATATTTGGAAAGCTGTTTAGCTCATTCACATATGCGATGTTATTTGTTTGCTTTAACTCTTCACAAGACCTTTATGGAAAATGAATCTTCAAAAATTGGTATAGACGCTAGTCACATTAAAAATCATCTGTTCTGGCAGTGTGAAGATAATTATGCAAGATGGCCTGAAGATCGACTTGGAGAATCGTTGCGTTTATTTTTGCGTAGCTTTTACACACGTTTTGGCCAATCACGTTTTCCAAATTACTTCATTGAAAATTGTAATGAGTTTAAATGTATTCCGAAACCGCTATTGCTTAAAATGCAAAGAAAGTTGGCGGATATTCTTGAGGCCCCAGTAATGCATTTATTACATGCAATAGATAAAGTTAAATATGCTAAGAAAGATTTCTATCCAGCATTTAACTGCCACAGGTTGTACGATATCTTAACTTGTAAAAATCCGCTTCGTATACTAAATCCACATTTGCCTGTTGTTGTCGCAAACTATAACGAGAGTTCTGATAGTGACGATGATAAAATAAATAATATTTGGGATAAGGCAAAAGCTCAAGACAAACATTATCAGTGGAAAAAAGAAAGGCAACGTCAGATGAAAGAGAGAAGAAGGACCAATGTGTCAAATAAAAAACAAAAGATATCTCAAAAGGCTGAAAAAGAAATTAATAAAAACGTAAGTACAATGTCCATGTTTTACCGAGTATTAAATATTATCATAAAACGTATGCTATCCACAATAGTAAAAATTATAAATGGATAGTATAATTTAATATTTAGCTTTGATAGAAAAGCCTTGTTCAAGGCATATTCTTGTTAAAAATTAGTGATTGACATGATCTGTAGAAGATGGCGATAGAATTATTCCTTGTCTATTATATTATTATTTATTTTCAATACTAGTAGTTCCGATTAGAAACTACTAGTAGATTTCTATTAGCCATATAAGTAAGCTGGAACGCTTTTGTGCGAGGAGGGGATACTGATAAAATTTGTTTATAGTCGTAAGCGCCTATATATTTTTATCTAGCAATAATATATTGGGAATTTTTTGAAAAACCTAAATGTTAAAAGTGGTAAATTTTACCGTGCTAAGCCGGGGCGGGTCGACTAGTAAATAAATAAAAACGAGAAAATTAAAGCTATAAGACTAAAGTTCTAGGATATAAAACTCAATTTTAAACCATGAGAATATATTTTATTTCATATTTTTAATAAAATGTGTAAAATGAATCACGCCTATGGGTAACTTAAGTACTACTTAACGCTACTTAAAAGCTTGTTGAAGTACTTATAAAACTACAAATTTAAAAAATGTAACTTCGACACTAAATTTGCTTGGCAGAAAGATTTTTTTTCAGTAAAAATGTTAAAGTGGAAGAAAAGAGCAATAGATAATTTAACAATTTTACAAATAAGTGATCATAAAAGTTTAAATTACACCTACAATTTGTGTTCGGATTGCATTACTCCTCAATTTAATTGGTATAAATCATACTAAAGTATAGGTACATACCATTATCTGCCCAACGCTTCCTGTAACAAAGAAACACATACTTATTAATATTCATCTAATATTGTTGTAAAAATAGTTTCGATAAAACCAGTTGCATCAGCATAAGATTGATTTGACATTGACACCATACGCATGCGTATTACTCTAATTGGGTGCAGGGGCCGCTGAGAATGAACGAGAGGGACATACAACGCTTTGCATATGACAAACAGAGATAGACATATTCCACGCGTATCACAAGACGGGTCAGCAACATGGCCGACGGTAACTGCAGCTGCATTATGAAAATATCAGGTATTTTAAAACAATTTGACCAATACCTTGTACCTATAGTGAATAAATTGCATATTATAGAAATATTTCTGCTTTCTTGATACTAACAGGTTAATGTAGTAATTTAGCATTTGGATGTCTTAATAGTTAAAACGTTAAAGTTAGATAAGCTACATATTTTAAGTACTTTTAAGTAGACTAAAAGTAGATCATTACGTTACATTTCTTTTTCTAATTAACTATTTTTGGTAGCTATATCTGAAAATTGTCAAGAAATAAAAGAATAAGAATAAGCACTAGACTATTTATACTTAGATGATTATTTTTCTGTACTTTATGTCAAAAAAAAATATTTGTTATAGCTTATCAAATGAAGTTGGTTTACGTAATTTTTGAATGTTCTATGCAAGAAGACATGACTAATATTAATTTTCTGTTTTAGAGATAGATTTCGCCAAAGGCTTCAAACTAATCTCATCAATCTGAGTGAGCAAAGTAAATAAAAGTTTAAACGGATTAAACTCAGAACAAGGGTCAGAGGGGTGCGGGCCGCGGGGCATAATTATCTCCTTCTATATACCCTTGTAATTGTACGCAGCTTTGCCCTTAAAAGTTGTGTGCAGACTTACGACTCTGAATTTAAAAAAAATAGTGCTTTATTGTTATATCCGATAAATAATGTTTTATTATGCCAGCTTTTATAACAGTGAAACATTAAGTGTTACGAAAATAAGCTCATCTGATAACGGAGCCAGAAGGTGACCATGGTATGTTTGTAATTATTCAATGCAACCTAAACTAACCTAAGTTTGTGCTTGTTTAAAAGTTCTAATAGTAAATAGTAAGTCCGTTATATTTTATTAACAAATATTGAACTATTATTTTTCATTAAAGCTTATTCTTTAATTTAAATTGGAAAACACGAAAAGACAAATTTAAATTTAATATTTGATTTTTAATTTTGGTAGACATTTTCTCTTCTATGATGTCGTGTGTCTACGGTTGCCTTATACAGAGGCTCGCTTGTACAGACGAAACAATAGACTCGCTCAAATGAGACCTTGAATTCCCTGCGTGGATCGAGGTCATTTCAAAAAGGACCGAATGCTTTTTAAATGAATCAAGATAGATTTTTTACGTTTTTATTTTTTTTTTGTTAACGCTGAGGTCTAATGTACTATGTCTTAATTAACCAATAATGTCCATGTAAAAAATAATTTACTAATATTATTTTTATAACCTAAAGTTCTGAGCAGCATCGAAACTGGTATGAAAGGTAGACTATATCCATTATTTTTAAGATGGACTCAGAGATGTTTTTAGCTTTAATTACATAACGAGATAAAAGCTCCTTCAAATAAATAAAACAAAACGTACCTACAACTCTCTTAATTGGCAAAATTAGTTCGAGAGTATCAAGATATTAAAATTCGCTGAGTAAAGTGTTGTAAAATTTACATAGAAATAGTCTCAGCTTCTATACATTTAGCTTTTAACCTTTATTAATATCTCCAGACCTTTTTATTATTATACTTAGTTACGCAACATCGCTTTGTTCAGATGTTGAATTATATCTTTTAACCTTAGTGGGTAGGTACTTTAAACAGTCTAAAGGTAACAGATTACCTCCAGTTCATCAGGTTTTCAGTATAAAGTAAATATTATATCCTATGTACGTATACATAAAAAGATTCTTATATCATCACTAGTTTTATATCATCACTAGTTTTACTAATACTACGACTTTCTAGAAAAGAAGGTAGTGTTTACACTACAGAGGGTGTAAAAAAAAAGAATCTCACTTTAGGCTCAATATAAGACGTCGTTAAAGATTCGTATTTTTATTCGTAGTGGTAATTTTTTGAAAAATCGACTTTTCTTTGAAAATAATCGTTATTCCTACGTTACTAACGCTTGATGTGATGAGTGACGCTTGGTGCTCCTTAAACAACGACACCCGTGTAAAACTCATACCTTGCACTAAAGGTAAAGCTGCCCCGATTTATACTTACAAAACAATATTGTCTTTGTTGATTTTACTCACTTTCATTTTTCGAAAGGTCTAATAAAATTAGATCTTATAAAATTCAAGTTTTCTATCAATAAAAAAATATTTTGAGAGGCTAATATAATTAAACTACCTGATATCTATAAAACGAAAACTTGCAAAAGCTATTGCTTTATTATACTATAATAAAATAAGCTATCGTAATCCTATACATAGGTATATGTAAACTTCATAAATAGATATTTGGAGCTCATAGAACCTGTCACGATCCACCGAGACTTATTTATTAGATGAGTGTTTCGTGAATAGTAACTGCCTACAGTCAGGCAGGTATCGACTAAACATATATAAATGTGTAAATATTTTTACAAACTCTAGTATGTTTGCTATTTATGAATATACTTCTCATTCTACTACGATTTGGTAATAATTTATAGTATTATAGATAGCATAAGGAGAAGTGAAGGTATAAGTAATGAATCCAGATATTATAGTAAGGAATTAAGAATTTTTTTTCGGAGAAAAATATAATAAACTTCTAAAATAACATACGCTAAGCGTCTTTACAAATTAGTTTTTTTATTATGTCTAATGACTCTTTTTTAAAATATACTGTGTTAACAAATATCTAAACGATAATACGGTAAATTTACTACAACTAAATTTTTTTTAGATATTAGAACATTTTTTTTGATCTTAAAAATAATATTTCCGAAAATCCTAAATGTTTATTAGAACCGCAAGAAAAAATAAAATACTTTTGCAAAAGTATTATCAAATTGAGACGTTTATTGTATGTTAGTCTTTAGCACAATGCACCCACACTAAATGTAACCTAATATCGAAACTCATTAATGCTGATATTTTTGAAAAACTAAATGGGATACATTATTTAGTTATCTGAAATCGAATCCACGATTTAAATTGAATTTTTTGCTTCAACATTTGTATCCGTGCGAAGAATTAATATGTAAATTTCAACACTTTAAAAATATGTCAAATGACTTAAGTATGTATTCCTGATTGAATAATGAATTGATTATATTATTCACAGAAAAAAATATAGTAATTAAGTGAATAACATTGATAAAAATCTGATACAGCCTATGTTTATCGGATGGATATCTACAAGTCGTCCCGCTTTAGTGTTGTTGGACTAAAACATGTTTTAATTGTATGTGATTTTTTCCTGATATCCGATGTAAATACCTGTAGGTATTTTAAAGGTGACTATTTTTTGCGTAAATAAATATATGGAAAAACAGAGGTATAAACAAATAAATACTGTATAGGCTGAAATGTGAGTTGAGTGCTATCCAGATTGGTGGAAGCTAGATTTAATCATATTTAGTTTTTTGTAAATATTAAATTAAGGTATACATAGGCTTACTAATAGAGAGACATGGTCGTAAAACCGATAAAGCTCTTAAAATTTAGAATTTAAAAAAAATTACGTTACACTTTTAAAATACAGTTATTGTAAATACGATAGATAAGAAGTAGCTATGTTCAACAAAATAAAGTTTTTTAATCAAAAGTATAACAATATAGCAAAAGTGCGTACTCAAAAGGAGGCCAAGCTTACTCGTTATATATGAAAGCAAGGAAAGCTTTATTGAATCTTCCAAGATAAACAACCATTAAGGAAAACGTCGGCAAACGCAAACATGTTCATGAAATCAATTCCTTTTCCAGGGTTCCGCTGGATTTGCAAGTTTTTCTGATTTACATGCAGATATTGGTTCGTTCGTGACTTGCATGGACTTGGACTTATTTGCGATGGCTCCAGATCGGATTGTTTTGTGGAGATTAAAAGATACATTTACATAATGGCTCAGACAACTAGACGCCTTTTATGTTCATGAAATACTAAGATATTTTGTTGGTTTATAGATTGTTTTAGTTTATCATCATACATCACTACGTGAAAAACTAAGTGCTTGTTGGAATTAACAAAATATTTTAGTGTTGAATAGCCCATTAATCGAGGAAAACCATAGACTGTATAACATCTCGCTATCACAAATGGGAAAGGAGCGCCACGAAGAGTAGAAAACTTCTATATAAATAAATTTTCGTAAATATTTATTTAAAGCCACTAGAACAGTGAACAACGTGATGATTTTGAGATAGAATTTATTGAACTATAAAAATTATTATGTATACATTATCAGTTTCCTGATTATTTTATTAATATATTTAGTAAATTAAGACATAATTTGTCGATAGTAAAATATTTATGTCAAATTAATTTATAATTCCATTACGGTTTTACTTTATAAAACTACTCAACTCATGTTTTGGTGGCCTCATATGAATGTATTAAGCGTGTCATTTTCTATTGGAATATAAACAAGAAGTACTTTAAACAAAGGCGTATATGAATGCAAGCTAACAAAGGTTTTTATCTAAATAACTTCCAGTTTCAGTATTTGCATTCACCTGCAGGCTACAGTATAAAGGTTCTTTATCTAGGGGAGGCAATTATTGTGGTAGTACTAAAAGCGTTAAACAACTTTTCTCGTTGCTCGTATGTTTTACCCATTTTGCTAGTCCGAGATAAAACGAAAAGGTAAAATAATGTGTGTTCATCTAACTTTTACCTCTCAAGTCAAATTACAAGCGTACGTAAAATAAAAATATTCTCTGCTTAGCTTTGTTGTAAAAGGAGATTAAGGCTCTTTGCACACTTTACCTACTACTTCTTGAAAATGTTCTATGAATACACTATAATACACAGTAGTATCGATGAAACTTAATAATTTTGTATCATTATAAATCAATGTAGGTACATATTATAATATTATAGAGTTTGTTTGTTTGAACTCAAACCTTAGGATCTGCTGATTTGACTTGAAAAATTATTTTTGTATTCAATAGTCTATTTATCAAGAAAGGCTATAGGCATATGTATGAAACATCACTCATAAATGTGGAGCATCATGCGTATGAAATCGCGCGTTTCGGCTAGTGCTTTTATAACTATTAAGAAATAAAAATGACTACGTACATTTGTTCTATATAATTAATCTAATTAGTGTGTTTGTCTATTTAGTTAATTTGGCTTTATGGAAAGTATAAAGTGCCCAATTTGATTCATATCTGTTGTACTCTAGTCTTAACATAGTTCAGTCGGGTATTTCAACTTTCACTTTTAACAAAACTAGCGTTTTTTAACTACCATGAATATGTTATTAAAATGCTTATAAAAAATATGGTGCCATTGCTTCAAGGTAATCGGGTAACTCAAAAAAATTGGGGCTTGATACTTTAAATGTGCTTTGTTGAATACCTTTGTGCTATTTTTTGTAAAAAGTGAAACTCTACTATATCTTTATAGAGTTAAAGTTTTGCTCTTTATATTTAACGAGTTTATTATAGTTTTCTATAGATTAATCTCAAATTAATGAATAATTTTAATGTGAGGTTACATTATTCATATAATAATTAGTAAAACTGTTATATTTGTTGAAACAATTTGCAAATTATTATAAATATATACTAAGTTATAAAACTTTATTCTTTAAGGTGAAATTTATTGTATCTATATCCGTCATGTAATAGAGACTTAGGCGTAAGCACAATATTTGTACGAAAATAAGAATAAAATATTTTGTTGTTGTTTGCGTGTTATTTTCTCATCCTATGTAGGCGAAATAGAATTCTCGAGTGAGTACATTCAAGAAAAATATGAAGTTTGGTGAAGTAGGGACACAAACTATTCCCATCTGATACAAATTTCACGAAAGCGAGCAAATACATTTTGCATGAGTGTTCCGGGCTGCCACGAAAAACTTCGCAAACACGATTCTCAAGGGCATTGCAAAATTTACATTTTATTTTTAAAGTAATATATATTAAAAGTATCATCTCGTAAATTCATAGTCGTTAGATAATGCTGCGTAGATATAACCTTACTTATCTTTTAAAAAATATGTGACACATTAGTAATTTAAAATCAATAATCTAGAAAAATAAATTAGTATATTATCGGACATTTGTTTGTTTTGCTCATTATTGAAAATATTACGATTTTTAGCATCTGCTCTTATTATAAAATTATGATGATTAGACAGGTGAATCTCATCTGAATATAATAAACATTTACGACTAGATATTACAATATCCTTTGGCCTCAGGTAAAAATGAGTATATAGATAAAGAAACACTTTAGGTATATAGTAACTTCAATAACATTCAGATGTAAGTAATCATATCATATAAATACATACAAATTGGAATTGTTAGTATGCCATATCTCCCGCAACTTTAATCAAGAGCGTTCTCATACTTATTAAAGTAAAAGCTCTTCAATATAAAGCCAAAAAGTATTACATTTATTCGCTGGAACAAGAATCACCATCACCAAGACAGCTAAGATTTATTTTAAGACATTCCGAGGATGGGGTATAACGGGGAATAAATAATGTAGCAGAGATATGCGTGGTCACTTATTAATAAAATATGGAAATAATGTCAGTAAGGTAGGGCTGAAATAACGGTCATGAATATAAACCTCCTTAATTCACCAATCTCACTTGGACTGATAATTGTATTCGTTTAAGAAATGAAGCCAATTTTCGGCGAAAATAAAATAAGGCGGCTTTTTGCAATTTCTGTCATCTTTTTCTTCTTATTAATCGAAAAATTGATTGGTGTAATTAAACAGAATGAAATTAATGAATCTAAACATACATTTAATAAGATTATAACAAATTTATTGTTTGTAGGTTACATTGAAGATGTTGAATTGAACCGAATATAACTCTTTCTAGACCCATAGGAGACAAAGCATCTAAGTATGAAAATTACTGAACTAATCAATTTTTAGTATTACAAAAAATAAAAGAAATATATTAACTTATTACTGTTTTACAAATTTCGTTTAAGTCGATTTCTTAAAAGGATTTGGTTTAATTAAATTAAAAAGCATATTGTTATAGCTTGTAGAGACACTTAGTAAATACTTGGCAACTTCTAACATTTTATAGCTTATCTTGTTATTGTTATGAATAATAAATACAATTTCATCTAATGTAATAGAAAAGAATCATAAAACATCATTATATATAACCTCATTTTGTGTTATTCTACTTATACTTTAAAAAACAGAAGCATTTAGGAAGTAGGTGTGTATTTAACGATTCAAATAAGTTACCTACATAAATATTCTACTTGTAATGAAACCATTTAGTTGAATAAACTCATTACGTAGGTATCTTTTCGTATCACGAAGCAATTTTAACTTCCTTCCAATTAAAACTAACCAGTTTTTGATAATGGAGTGGGACCCCAACTTTGTTTAAAAACTTTATCAAAATTGTCACATGGCACTTAAGCATGTAGGTGATACGGTATTGGTTACCTTTTTTTTATGTCATCTATTTACAGATTATTTCTGGACATTACATGTATGAATGTATCATATATTTTTATATAGTTTTTAAAATCAAATTGCGTTTAAATATTCTAAAACAATATTTTTATAAAAAGCAAAATGCTATTTAGATACTAGTATTAAGCAGATAAATTTGTGCGTGAATTCAGTAGATATAACAATGAAAGGCAGTGGTAATGTTGTCAATTATTTTCATTACAATACCTACCTACATAATTACTGATTATTTGTAGTCAAGAAATTTGTTATAAACCATGAATAATTTTTTGGGTAATTTTGAGAGGATAAAACAAAAATTTACTCGTGCATTTGGCGAAAATTATTCCAAGAAGTAGAGTATGAGGAATTAAATTGAAACGGCAAGTAATATAGAGAGGCTGTACCCACACAAATTGGGTGTCTCTTGCTCAAAGCGGTATTATTGCTGTTTCTAACAATATAACGATCTTCGTAATTTACATGTTTCTCTCACTCTACATTTCCATATTATTACGATTATGTATTGTTGAAAACGACCAGGTAACTATTATTTAAATTAAGTTAATGAATTAAAATTATTTATTAAAGTTGAACTTGCCCTAGTATTAATATTTAATTTTAAAGGTTAATGCTATATTAAGAAAACGCTGACGATTGACTTAAACCGTTACGTGCGGAAAACGTGCGTTATGAGTATTATTAGAATGTTTGGAATTTTAATGTTGTTTTATTTAAAGTATTAATCTTATCTACTAGTTTGGATATGGATTATACACATAACAGGTACTTTTATCGACGAAAAATTCAGAGTGTATATAGGATAATTATAAAACATGTTTATTGTTTGTATCGCCTAAACATCTTTATTTTGAAACAATATATTGAGAATTATTTTTTGTTGATAAATATAAGTATTGCACATGGTAAATTGCTATGATCAAATAGGTACTTCTATAACTTGGGAATCGGTTGTAACCAAAAATAGTAAGAATTTAAATATTAACATACTTAAGCTGTAATATAATAACAGCTGTCGCATAATGCAATTAAAAAATTATAAATAATCAGCCTGTAGGTACAGAATCGCTTTTAAATATTATCTTATTAATAGGTAAGCATTAATTTAATACGAAAATACTTAAAAATATTGTCTACAAAATTAAGTTTCTTATAGAATCTAACAAGACAAATAAGACTGAACGTAGAAAATATATTTAGAAATAAATCAGGCTCATTCGCTGGTAATGATAGAGTATTATTATTTGCGCCGCCCACATAGTACAAAACTTCAAGAACTATTTTTCTTTATATCTGTCTTGCTTTGATAAAATAAGAATAAAATGTGGAATTAGAAATATTTTTCTTTCTAATGCTAAGATAAATCTCAACTGTATGAGTTTTCAAAGTAAACATCTCTCTATTTTGTTAGAGTGATCATTCTAAACTCAAGCTTTTAGGTAATTTATTTAGATATAATACAAAGTATACGTTCTTTTCTCCAATATATTTTATTTCTCTTTGTGTTTGAAAAGAATGATTTCAGATTTTAGCTTCGAGTGTAGACGGTGGAATTGGTCCGACTGGAATAACGAACGGACGTGCCCTGCAACTATAAGAAATTATGTTTAAGTTACCTAGACGTGGCGCATTCTGTTGCTAAACATCTACTATGTATTCTACAAAATATTCATTTATAGACACATATATCAGATAGTATCTAATAAAAAAATATTTTTTGAAATAATAAATAAGTAAAGACATTGTTTTTTATTTATCATTTTTTATTTTTTGCTGGTAAAGCCATAACCGTATTTGTGTTGAACATATTTAATAAAACTTTATATAAGGTTTTTATAACAGCAATCTTTTTTTTAATTTTTGTCTACCCCTCCGATAGTTTGTGCAAGTATCTATTACGCAAAAACACGAACGAACAAAAAGCACGAACCTAGAATCGTTTTTCATAGTATTACTAAAAAAAGTATTGGGTTTTATTTAAATCAAATGTTAGAAACAAAATCAAAAGGTTCGAAGAATATAGGATAACAATGACATAATTTTTATATAAAAGCAAGCAAAAAGTATTGATATTATTAATATAGGCATACAACGCTAGCTTCGTTTCATCCACTTTATGGTCCCGTTCAATTCCGCCTTCCAAAGCTGCGGTGCCATATATCGTGGCATCAGCTTCAAATTTGAAATTGGAACGAACGCAAGATCCCAGTAACGACTGAAGTTAGATGAGAGGGGGCGGAGGAGGCATTCTTCCCCCGAAGTAAAACTTGAACTTTGACTAAATTCACCGACTACGGTCATTTTAAAATAATGAAAAAGACTCAACTTGCTATCTTGGGAAAAGTTGTTTACAAAGTAAAACTAATGAACATAAATATATTTCGTAACTCCATTCCAACAAGAATATGTTTAGGTTTGGTAAAAGCTTATAATCATTAATTTAAATAAAATAACAAACATGTCGCCTTATCTTACAATCTTTTTTGTCAAATATGCAAATTAATTTGGTATTGGAAATGTGATCATGTGAATAGGCCGTTTATTATTTATTCTAAAAATTGCTGTCATCAACGATTTTTTAATCAATAAATAAGTAATCTTATTGGTAAAATATATTCCAACTTGAGTTTTTTTTCTGAATTGAATAAATTAATTGATTAACTAGGTAATTAAAAA
This sequence comes from Neptis clinioides, assembly GCA_027564055.1. Taxonomy (NCBI): domain Eukaryota; kingdom Metazoa; phylum Arthropoda; class Insecta; order Lepidoptera; family Nymphalidae; genus Neptis; species Neptis clinioides. The sequence continues at coordinate 2,970,548 of JAOPUB010000013.1, forward strand.
AAACAGAATTATTATAATAATAGTTTTTGATAAGATCAAAGGAATACAAATGTAATATAATTTTATGTACGGTATGAATTAATACACACAAATATTTTAAATCATTCCAATTTTCGTGTATACCAAAAAATCTAATAAGACCGGTTTATATATGAACCTTCCGAATAGCGCCATCTCGCGGCGAACGGCTGAAGCTTTTCAATGAGTGTTTTACGACAAAAGTTACGTTGGTGGGAGTATGATGATTACGCACACTGCAATGAAAAAAGCTTCCAAATGTGCGTGTAGCGGCAGACATTTTATGTGTAAATGTGAAGGCCCATGTACAACAATGGTTTCACCGAAGCCCTTAAGTTATCGTTTGGTCGGGTAGATGGCATTGTGTGTCTTGTTCGTAGCTGCGTAAATGTAGAGTTAGTTGTAGAGTGAAACACTCACCAAATGAGAGGCGCGCGCGTTTTTCACACATGTTTTCAGTAAAACACGTCTGGACAGTATTCGGGTCGGGGCAGATTACATAAATACTTTAACAAATTTAGGTACACACACTCTTACAACATTAATTAAAACTAAGACGTGCTGTCCAACGCGTGGTGTTCTAATAACTGTGATAAAAGCGTGAACTTTTTTCACTAAATAAAAAACATGCCGCGTAGAAATGTGGAGCGAAACTGCTCTGGTCATTGTTTAGTTTGCCGATTTATACGGCTTTTACACTTGCGCCTTTTATTGAAGCATTACCGATAAAAAGAGTCATAATGGATTTTATAGTCAGATTTTAATAGCGATATAAGGCACTAGTAGATTTAGACTGCGCTTACTGGGTTACCTAATGTGCGCGCAAAGATTTGTTACTAAAATAAATCACTTTCTTTTATAGATAAAAACATTGTCATTTAGAATCTACATTCAAAATATTTAGTACTTATATACTTGCCTAAATAGATTATTCTAATAATTTGCTCTTGTTATTTATTTCAATACCTAAAACAAATTTGAAATTTAAGTAAAATAGTCAGAGTACTTAGAATCTAGCAACATTCAACGAAAGATACAAAGTCAAATTGGGACGTTAATGTATATTAAGGGAAAATCGATTATCATTATCAAAGAGTTCTCGAAGGATTTTCAATCGTGATCTTTTGATTAGCTTTACAACAATAGCGCTCTTATCGCTGTTTATCGAGTTTAATATGCGTGGAAAGTCGCATTCGTTATCAGGGACGCGTTCCATTTTATTATCGCGCAGGTTGCGCTCAAACTGTTATTGTGTTTCATATACGGTCTGTGGAGATTAAACCACTTTCTGAATACCTAAAAATTTTAATTGACTTAAAACGGGTACAATCTACACAAACCACAGATAGTACGATTTTATAATTAAAGTTTTCCTTAACTAAGGACAAATGACCATGAATCCAACATATTATAAGATGTTAATTTTGCCAATTAGTATTCTGTGAACAAAAATTAAAGGTCGGGCCTCGAAGATATTCCTAACTAATTAAAAAAATCTCAAGGTATATTTTTATCAAAAAATATTTACATACATAAATGTGAATATCTTAAGCAACGCCGAGTTTGAGTACAAATTGAGCACTTATTAATACTTTCAATTTAATTTTTTTACATACCCACATATTTTTATTACTAGTAAGAGCGATATATTTAAACTTCTTTACCTTCTATCTTCTTACCCTTTAATATGGTGGTATAATAGCGTTTGATATATCTCAAATAATATTAAAATATAATTTGGATAATGATCTATTTGAAGGAACGATAGATTAGTGGGTACAGGAAGGTATCCATAGGAAACAGTTTGAAAGGAACTTAAATCGTCTGCCCATTAAAAACGTAACCACAGGCAGGTCATCGAAGCCAGCGACCTCACCTCAGCTGATCGTCGCCGTTAAACCTTTATAACCTGTGACGTCACACTCTTTTCTTCAAATAATTTACAACCACGCCATAAACCCACACAATAACAGTACCGATTGTTTAACAGTTAACCGCAATGTTTAAATCCTTTCTAGGTAACGGCGTCGAACAATGACTTAAGGACACTTTTTGCTCTAGTTTCGTAATTTTTATTTAAATTCTTAACGTAAAGTCGTTAACTTACGCAATATGCAAAAAAGGGTTAGAATTGTTTTGAACAAAGCGGCCTGCCATCTTGCATTCTGTTATTTTCTTTGAATGCCGTGACTAAATGCATTGCGACGTGCGCGGTTGTTTCAATGCCAGACATAATTTTTAAACTGTTCAAATTATAGGTTACATAAGTAAAATAACGGAAGCAGGAAATTTTTTACTGGCTCGCAGCTTTAACAATATTTTACCTACATACTCAAAAAGGTCATATTTACTCAAATAATACAACTTAACTAAACTCAGAATATTTCATTTCTTTTTGTATTTCTCAGAATATTTCAGTCGTCTAATGTTTGAACTCATCTAGCTATATATACCTATCTATGATTTTGTCACAATTAAATAGTTAGTTTTAAAATTTGAAACACTATATTATATTAATTTCTTGTGTAGCAAATCTACTACAGATAAATTGTGAAAAAACCAATGAGTGAAAAACAATATTTTCAACAACAGTTTAACCTAAAAATAAGCTTTAATATTGTATGGTTATAATAACTGAAACAAGAAACGATACAAGTTTTGTTTAAAAAATGCTAAGTATATTTAATTAGAAATAATAAATATAAAATGGCTATAGAATAATAAATTTTATGTGGTCGTTATTCACTAAGCAAGTCAACTAACAAGGCACTAAAAGCCGAAGAGGAAGCATTTCCAAAACGGAAACAATGTGCATTCGTATATAATTGGCTATAAACTAAGAAAATTGGACGTCTATATCTATGACTGAGAGAAAATGCTTCATATTATAATAATAATAGTCAAGTTGCGGTTGAATTTACCCGTTTTAATTTTTATTGTTAGAAAATAAAACGAAGAAAATAATTTGAAAATGTCTATTTTGATTACTAAAAAAAAATCTATTTTGAATATCTCCCTATATTATTATTAAACAACAAACAGAATGGATTTATATATTTGTGAAATACCTAAATAATTAATTAAATGACATATTAATGTAAATAATTTGATATCTAATAGTACCTACTCCATTTATTTATCACATATACCTACCTAAATAAAATTAGAGCCTGTTTGTAATGTTAAAATAATAGCTTTTTATTAAGTGTACCGGTATGTATACACGATATATACTTCTGCAAGAATAGCATTTAAAAATTTTAGACTGTCTTTCTGTTTGTACCGGGAAGGGCTGGACCTCTAAGAACGGGACTTTTACTGAGAGATAGCTGATGTTATTGGGAGAAACTTAGGCTACTATTATAAAAAAAAGATGGGAAAAAATCTTTGTTTATAAGAATCTGGCAGAAGCTTCATAGTAATGGGAGGTAAATTGAACCCGGGCGAAGCCGGGAGGGGTTGGCTAGTTCTTTAATAAAGTCAATTTGTTTTTTAACGTCAGATATTGTAACAAATATTTAAAGTATATAAAGACATAAATTATATAAAACAAGATCTTCAAAAACCATAAATAATACCTACGCAATTTTAAAACGCAAATCGTTTAAGTATTCATCATATCTCAAGACTTCCCTTATTGTTTTCCA
>JAOPUB010000013.1:2982709-2996868 GCA_027564055.1 Neptis clinioides
AAGTTGCGATTTATTAGGCACAATCGAAACATTTTCCGTTATTATTTTGAAACTATGGCCGACCCACCTGCACTTCGCTCCGGATGTTTAAAGTAAAAATATAATCCATATGCCTACATTGTCAATTAAGGTGAGTATAAGACTGTGATCAGATTAAAATCTGTGTGTAAATAAAATGTTGTTCCGATCTATTAAGGTATTGTGAATAAAATCTTTTTATCCTACGGGAACTGTACTTTTTTCCGGGATATGTATCTCATGTGATAACTCAGACTATCTCATGTGATAACTCAGACTACAAATTATACGTGTACAGAATTTCATTCGGATCTATTAAGGTATATGAATAGTGCTCATCTATCCCACTGGAACTATACATTTTTGCAAAATTTCTGAGATATCTTCCATGTAGGTATAGACATTCGATACCTTACATTTTTATTATTATGTATAGTTTTAAGCTCCTCCCTATATGCCTTTAAATGTATCTTAACTAACGGCTAACGCCATCTCTTCGGGTTTTCACGGGATAGGGTTCTAGAACAATCTACAGAAATTCCGGAATTTGTTCCTTTCTACATTTTGTGATTTTAGTTCATTGATTTTTTGTCAGATGGCACTACTGGTTACTAATAAAAGTAACTTATGCAATTTAATTATGTTTTACACATTTTAGGTAAATATTATAAAAATGCTGGAACGATTTTAATGTAATTTAGAATAGACATGTATTTAATGTAATACGGCGCAGCTTGGAAGAAATAGGCATCCTGTTTTCCCGAAAAATAACCTTAAATGATGAAAGACTAAATGTTGTATGCAACTAAATGAGTAACGAATTATTTATATAAATAAAGTGTTTGTAGTGAGGTTGTTTTTAATATATCACTTCGGCGCTCAACCAAATCTATGACATCATAGAGGCCTACAAATCTTTGTTTGGAAATTTTCAAAAACTCTCGCCACAAGATAAAACGACGTTAGTAGTTAGTACATTTTATTACTATATGCACTCTGTGTATCATCAGCTTTGAGCGAATCAATACCGATCCCCACCCACTCTATTTCTATTCGTCTGGCTTCAGCAATCGATGTAGCAGCTGCGCGGCTTTCAGTAGCTCTTTGTCTATCTCAGTGTTCGCCGGGTCGTTGTAGCTAATTACGAGAAGCAAGAACCTCCATCATGAATATCTCGTTCCCGGTTATCTATCCGCGTCTGTTTTTGCCGGACTGGTCCGACGAGGAGACGGCTTACGACGAGGATGCCGAGTTGACGAAACTCGAGGAAGAAAACAAGCGTTGGGTAGGTATTTTCATAATTAAATATAATTTTAAAATTCTTTACTCTTTTTATTTTCATTGTCTGTTTGTAATATTAAAATTACTGTTCTTTACTAAGTGCATTTTGATGTACCTATACCTATACATATACGAAACACGTCTTCTTCAATTTTATGTGTATGTCTGTGTTACGACTAATCTCAGAAATAGCTCCACTGTTACACCTCATGGAACCAGCCAGGAGGAGGAGTTTATAATATGAATCTTTTCATATTTCTCTCCTAATGGTGAAAGTTTGCAATACAATGCTCGATTAAATATATGTTGTAATATGTCAGAGATATAGACAACTAAAATCATTTAAAAATTAATGTGATGCATTTTTTTCCTTCATAGTTACTACTTATAGACTTTTGTTTGTAATCAATAATTAATTTGTTGCAGTTGGATTCAATTGGGAAGCAGTTCATGAAACCTGTGCGTGTGGGGAGACCAATCCGCCGACCGGTTGAACCTGAAGCCGACGATGACGGTAATGTACTTTTTAATTATAAATATCGAATTTACTTTAAGTCGTATCGTTGTTTGCTGTTTATTTATGCTGAGCTTCTATACATGATTTCTCAAAATATCTTGATGAGTGATCATAATATCTTATTTATTTGTTTTCTAGTATACATTGAGCCCAGAAATGAAGAAGTGATTATCATTTCCGAAGATTCTCATGAAATGGATGACGAAGAAGAGTTACCAAATTCTGAATCTCCACCGGAATACGAAGAGGAGGAAATGGAAAGTGCTGAAGAACAAGAAGGAGAAGGAGAAGCCACTGATTCAGGAGATGTTAGAAAATACACTAATAAGTAAATTATAACGTACCTAATTAAATAATACATTTTTATTTGACCTAGAAACAGACCTAGAAATGCACTCGCTTGTTGCTCCGCTTCTATGAATCGTAGCGTGTTTTTAGATAGCCTATAATCTTCTTCGGTAAATGGACTATCCAACACAAAAATAATTTGCCAATTCGAGTTCCTGAGATTATCGCATTTAAACAAACAAACTCTTCAACTCTATAATATTAAAGTATGGATAAGACTAATATCATCTATACTTATTCAAAAGGAAAAAATATATAAGTTAACAAAGGTCCAGCAAAACATGTAATAGGCTCCACACATCAATTCCCGCCGAACTGCCGCCTGTAGCTTTGCCCCAGAGGTGGCCATTTGACTCTCGCTCTCAGATACTTCGCCTTTCGTATAAACTAAACTTTGCAAGCAGCATTTTAACCGTCGTCGTAAAGCGAAAGATCCCACCTTTTAAAAGACTAAGCGATATCTGTATTCAAATTTTTCTACTCAGTTATTTCTAGGTAAAACGCAAATTTACATTTAATACAGGTCTTAGTTTTATACTAGTCTGTAAATAAATTTGTAATGTACATTTTCAATTTGGTCACTTGAATCTTTATGATTTTAAAAATAAAACTAAATAATTTTATAGCGGTTAAATGATAATAGATATAATATATATGCAACGTATTATTCGTGCTCATGAATCCAAAGTTCTTGCCTTCTAAAACAATGAAACTTGAATATTTAAATTGATTTTTTTCTTGACCTGCACAAAATAGATAATGTGTGCATTCGTTGTGTACGTTGGCCTATCCGTTGTTCACATATTTAAAATCGAATTTGTGTAAACATAAAGAATATTATTTTTGTTTCTATCCGCATAAAACCCACTTTTACTATCATTTATAGTTTTGGTTACTTTAATGCCGCACTGACAAACAAAAAAATCACTATACAATTTTTATTCAAATTTTCAACATCAACTCTTTCTGGAAATAGCTCTAGTCATATAAATGGCGTAACCAAAGATGTATTTTAGATATTACAGTTTTATATCAGTCTATATGGTTGTGAGTAAATGGAATTGTATTCATTCAAATATTTCCAATAACTTTTACAGTTTTATACAGTCTTATTCAACTCTCATAAAGGAATATTTAAAATATACTTTTTAAAATTAAAATCAGAGTTTATCTTTTAATATTTTTATATCAGAAGAATAGTTTTATAGACTCTCCATTGTCTAACGTATTTAAGTCAAGCTTGTTGAGATTTAAATGAAATAAGAGCAGACCACTAAAAGATACGTATTAAACATAGGCGTGTTTATTTGATTAGCTTTTTTGTACAGTATCAAAAACAAGTATTACCATAATAAAGCAATAAATAAAAAATAACATTGAGCATCGATGTCTGCAGGTTTATTTGCATGTACGCTTTGAACACACCGACTAATTAACGCTTACATTGTATGTAAATACGACAGGCCACGCGATTTGAAATTGTTAACACAGGAAAACGCGTTCATTAACGTCAGAAGTGTTGCGATAAATCCATTTTGGAAATTAATTTGCACAATTTACGTATTATTTCTCTGAATTTAAACATATACAATGGATTTTATGAGTATTAAGGTAGGACCGTATAAACGACCTTCAAGTAGGTATTTTGAATTTATTTACTCTAATAGTAATAAATGCTTGCTCTCTGAAATACACGTATAAAATACTGTATTTAACTTTTGTTTTCTACATATTTTTTACTTCTTTAAGTTACGTCATATCACATCCAAAGCGTGATAAGGTCTAACAAACATTACTTGACAAAGCAAACAATATCTACATTGACAGTAAAAATGGCGGTCTCGGTTTATGTTTAATAAAAAGTTTAGCTTAATCATGTGGGAAAAACGTCGATTTCATGCCAAAATCTGGCAAGAAAAATATATTTTCCATGGGCAAATCTAACAAGTTTCTGACCTAAAACATCGTGAATAGACGCGTAAAACAACGAACAACCATTCATTTAAGGTTCTTCAAGTTACGTCAGCGGCTTATAAATAAAGAGGGTCTTTGGTAAAAATAAGGAAGTTATTCGGAAGAAAAACTTCTTTACTTAGGAAAAACGAGGAGTAAGCTTTGGATTATCGCCCGCCACCGACAAGAGTTTTGTGGGATTGAGCGACATAAAACTTAATTCTAATTTAATCGGCTATTCGTTGTCATGTCGGAGGAAAGAGTTATAGAAAGTTAAATTGAGCTAACGTTTTGAAGTAAATCTCCGTCTTTCGTCTTATTGTACAGTCAACACATTTTTTTGTGATCAATTTATAAGAAGACATTAATAATGAAAAGAAATAATCTGTAAACGGCTTTGTGTTTAGAAAGGAACTATTATTAAAAATGTGAAAAAATAATGAGCAGGTGTGAGCGACGCCTCCCACAGCGACCCCTTTCCTCAAAACTCTGGCTAAAATTAATATTTCTTGCGATAAACAATTTCCGCCCAACCAACGCGTAGTTCACACGAAAAGCGGATGGTTTTATAATTATTTTTCACATGCCGAGTGATTCGTTCCACTACATTAGCGATGGGCCGAATGCCAGGACTAAATCCCGGGCGAGTAACGAGATCTCCGTCTCAGCGTGAAATTGTGAAATTACCGGGACGCGCCAGGCCAACGCTTAAGGACCTCTATAATGTCTTGATAATTTAGTCTTTTAGATAAAAATTTTAACGTTTTCATTGAGATACATTTTATCTTTTGTTATTTGAATAAATCAGTATTTTATATACGCTTCTAATGTGTAGATACAAGATATAACTTTAATAAAAGGTTTATCGACAGGTTAATTAAAAATACCGACCGAAATCAATTTCGACTTGATATTGGAGGGGTTTCGTACACGAAAACCAGTTTCACATTTTAATTATATAATATTGCATTAATATTTAGGTTTGTTCTTAATTAAGCATTTACATAATAATATTTTGCTTTTAATAAACACTAGTCTTGTTCTAAGTAGGTATGTTTATTATTTATTACTATAACAAAGGTGATACGATATGAAAATTCATTCAAATTTTACGAGATGGCGAGATGTAGGTAGGACGTATGACCAGCAATAATAGAACTCTATAGAGAACACTAAAAATAAATCTGATACTACGAAAGTTACTTAAATGTAGAATTTCAATTTCGGTTGCTTTTTAAAAAATCATTTTACTAAAATGTAAAGGCAAGCCAAAGTTCTTGGGTCGATATTCGCAATAGCTGAGAAGCATTTTGCGTCGAGGAAGATAATACTGAGACCTTCGTGGCCTGGAAATTTTGTCGCTCAGATAAAACAGAATGTCTTCATTGCGGCATTATCACCGTTCTTATATTATGTAGGCTACGATATTAGGATAAAATGAAGCATAAATCCTACGCAAAGGCAAGCAAAACTGTTTAACAGAATTATAATTAAATATTTTAATTAATTTACTTCTCAAATTTCAGCGAAAACATGGCAAAACATTCTTTTTTTCCCATAATGCTCCAAAATTGTTTTGAGATAGCACGGTATCAATATCCAATATCTTTACGGAGAAAGAAGAGAATCGCGAACTCAATTTCGCTTATCTTGAAACAAAGTAGCGTCTCAATTCAAAACAATTTCTAAGGTTTAGCTCAAACTACGAATTTGTGAGTTCTGTATTTTCTTCGTTATCTTTAGTTGCAGTAGATTTGTTATTTGGATAAATTTTCTAGTTTATTTTTACATTGTAAGTGCAATAGTTATCTATACGGGCCGGAATCTTACAATGTAGGTAGTACGATAATCATGTAAACGGTAATTATGGCACATACTGGTATCTTAAATAATAATGAAAATAATATTTTTTTATTTTAGTAATTAAAAAAAGTATGTTGTCTAAGTTAAAGAATAATAGTGACATGGAATTAATCAATCATACCTCAAAAGTTTTTTTCTATTACAAGAAAGTGTCAAAAAATGTGAAGGACAAGTCATAGGAATGTTTCTTTCGAATCAGAACTCGGGCATGCGCCGCCCCTGCCCGGCCTGTTTCAAAATGGCCGACCACGCCGCTCAGCTGATCGGTAACGGCCCTTATTCTTTTTTGTGCATCGACACAAAGCACACTGTCCTCTTTATGATTATTTACATGTTTTATAAAAATTAAAATTTAAGTATTCAAATAAAAGTTTAGGTAAGGTTCAATGAAAAAAAATTCGTTTATCCCAAAAACTACTGAACGGATTTTTGTGAATATTTTAACACTAGACAATTCATTGATATGAAGAAGATTTATATATATAAGTTGTTATATTTCTGTCGAAATCAATTGAGGTAAGTACCTTCGTACCTACCTATGATGAAAATTGTTGAAAATGTAGGAAAAATCAAGCCATCAGTAATCTTGCATCTAACGCTGCTTATCCCCTTTTTGGGAGACATACATATAACATAACAATCTATAATGGGAATTGGGACACATGTAGACATAATATTCTAAAGTATACGTGTGAAGCCAGAGCAGGTTTGCTAGTTAATTATAACATTTAAAATTTTAACAATTTCATTGTTTGTTTTATTCGTGCAACATAGATATAATCACTAATAAACTCTCGAGTATATAAAGATGGCAGGGTTACAGATCGCTCACTAAATTTAATAACTCTTAAATCTGTTCTAAGGATAATATTTGACTCAGTAGGTACCTACAAGTTGGCTTGTTCCATCTTTATGATATTAGGTTAAGTTCGCTACGAAAGGATTAAGGCGGTTCTTAATACGCTGCTCCGGGGCAGAAATAAATTTAACGTTTTGAGGAGCTTACGAGGAAAAACTTGTGTTCAACTTCTGGTATTTCTGAATAAAGCTTGCGGATAAACGTCAAATAACTTTCAGCGGGCTTAATAAGTTTCAGCGGGCTTACTTACACTTGTGTCCACAGAAGTTAATCATCGTAAAACAAACTGTATTGAAACTATTTACCTAGTGCAAATCAATACAAAACATACATGTCCAAAAATAGTAGTCTGTTACGTTTTATTTATTTTAGATAGATAGAATAATCACACCATAAAAAAATCGGTGACCAACAAATGCTGTGAAAGAAAGTGACCATATTTACCTGAGGTAAATTTAAAATTTAATGTATGATTATTGGTATAATATTCTGTTGCAAGAGTCAGAAAATAAAAGATAATTTATTGGTTTATCAGAGAAGACTACTAATTATAATGAAGCAATAATTTGTCCGGTTTTTCTACACGACAGTATTTTACTTTGTTGCTCAATCAGCACATAAATTTAATAACTTATTGGGTTGTATATCGAGAAATTAAATTAATTAAATTGCAAGGTATTTTATACTTTGAGTGGAAGAAATTAAACAAAATTCATTTATTAACATTTACAAATATACGAATGTTGAATAAATATACCCAACAAAGGACATGAAGCTTTTAATATTTTGTTTCCAGCGTAAATTTTAATTTATTTCTTTGAAACTGCTAGCTGTAGGACATGAAAGGTAATTGTAGCCTGCGAAGGGTTTCACTTTGGGAATAATTGTACAATACGAAGGCTCGGGAGAGCTTAATATAAGGTTATTTTGCTTCCATCGTTGGGGCCTGCGTTGCGTAACGCTGGACTACGGAATACAAAACAATTAGAATGGCTTATACTGAAATCTATTAAATATACTTTGAAAATTATTTCAGTATGATAAATTACGCTTTTCTTATATTGTTATAACCGAATAATTCTAATACTCCGTGGAGCATAATATTTTAAGTTACTCATACTCTTCATTATTTCCTTTTTTTCTAGTTGCGGTAAAAATTTGTTTGTCGTATTTTATTGATAAATAGAGAAAATTAAGCATATGTTAGTTGCATATAATCAAGGCTATAATAAGCCTATTCCTGTATTTTCTATGCTCCACGCTTTGGTCCAAGGACGAAAATTATCTCGGGAACGAGTTTCGTAAAAGCGGTGATGGGAACTAATGAGACAATGAGTCCCCTAACTTGTTCTGTTAATATGAAGCGTATAACTTTAATTTTATTTACGAGTCGACAATTAATTTTGGTGATTAAGATAAAAGGCGCAATTTTGTCAGTTGTTTTAAGCGCTGGCTTAACTACTCGATTCTATATGTCCTACTCATAATATTTTACTGCTTATGCTCTCTTTTCCTGTGTAGGTATACTCTTAGATATATACCGTCTCAAATTGTACATAGTTTATAGTCATATTTTAATAATTTGGATGTTTTCATGCTAGTCTGAAACATATCTGTATATGAAATATGTATTTATAACGTAAGATGATTACAAGAAACGTTAACGCCATTAACATATCTACAAATAATAAATACAGATGTGTAACTTAAATGATAGGAAAGATAGGATAGCTGCAGTGCAAGGTTACCTATAACTTTAAATAAATTAGAGCCTCAAATAAATTGGATACATCATACAAAAAAACTGTACTTATTTAGTTAGTAAGAAGATATAACAAACAAATATATCTACTTACCTAGGAAAACGTATCTTGGCTTGGACTCGGGCTCCGGCACTGCACACCACTGAATAATTAAAAATAATGAAAAGCTAGGACACCGCTCCTGGGCGTTCCCATTTTAAAAATGCACTGCACTCAAGTTTTACTACACTGTGCAGGTTGGTCGGACTGAAACTTCTCAAACCGAGATAACAGTCGTGTAAAGGTCCCCATCCCAACGATATCTGGAATAAATAACTACGTTCTACCCAAACAATATAGTTTTTACCCCAATCCAGAAATAAAAAACACACCATGAATCGGACACGTATCTAATGCTACTGAATAATCTTATATAATATTTTACTTTTTGTTTTCAAAACCTCAAAATACTATAAGCTTTGATATTCTGAACGCGATGAGAGCTAAATCTTCGCATATATAAACGATTTTTTTTAGTATCGACGATATAACATGTCGGATGTCACGTAAGAAACAAATATCTCTATAAAAATATGATATATGTGGAAACTTTGAAATACATACATAAAACGAAAATAAAAAATGATAAACATAAAAAAGTTGCCGCAATTTTAGATATCGATACGTTATCTAGTAGTTATTAAATTGTATAATTTACTCGTATAATATTTTTTCACCAATTATCTAAATCTATCTTAATAACATGAAAAAGATTTAATTACGTAAATCGACACAGGAAAGTAAGGCCAATTTATTCTAATTAGTGAGACATTAAGCCCCAAATGTAGATACAATGGGAAAGAAAATGGTGATTCGAAAAAAGATGGCGCCATTGCCAGTTTTATACCGACGCGGACGGAGGGTTGGCCTTTGGCGTCATTATCATAATTTCATCATATAGAGTAACTTAAGAATTTAAAAATAAATCTAGAAATACTAAATTGTTTTAATATATTGATATTAGTTAGACAACGTGATAAAATCTATTATTTTAATAGTCCGATTCGGATTGTATTTGTCAACTAATATTTATTAACATAACATCTTAATTATTACAAATCAACGAGTTTTAAAAGTCAAAGCAATATTTGAATATTAGATTAATGGATTTATAAATTAAATAATTATATAAAAAAATAATAGTCTATTACTGTAATTATAATGTACTTTAGCATAGCGGCAACTGGGGCTTGCGACTTAGGAGTAGATTTACCGAACTCTTCTCCACATTCTATTTCTATTCTTGAACACTAACCATAATAGAAAGATACTAAAAGTATCTCTTTTATTTTTCTTTCTAAGAAGGTACACATTATATTCTTCCAAAGATTATTTAGCATTTATTTTCCTATATGTATGCACAGTTTCAAACAAATTGATAGACACTTCGTTAGAAACCTCAAACCAGTAGAAAACATTAGCGCTACCTCATTACCCATAACGACAATATAATGCAAAGGGAATTGCAAATTGGAACCGCTCACTTGGCGCTGGCAGGGATACTCTTTGCATAATCAGCTCAACCGCAGTTTCGATGCAAATGTTCCTAAGCCCCGTCACAAATGAATTTTAAGAAAGACCCCGTACGTCTATTTTAAGAGTGAGCGAATCACTTGTTTATATAGAGTTCATTTTAACATCTCGCATATATTTATATGCTAGTAGTACTAGCGCCCCGCACCGGCATTGCATTATAAATGTAAATAAATATATTTCTGTGAGTATTATATACCATTTAGAGGTTTTATGTTGATAGTTTAACCTTCATGTTTACCTATGTATATTGTTCGAATGTCATATATTGCACTTTCTGTTTATTTCAAAATCATAAAAAAGTACAATGTTTTAAAATTATAATTAAATTATCATTAGGTGAAAAACAAACTTCAAATTTAGTTTCTCCTTTTACAGATGGAGCTATAGAATAATTATATTATGTACATAAAACATTTAAAATAAATTGTAATTTGTAAATAAGTAATGTAAATAAAACTCCTTTTACAGAGAGCAATACATTTTTATATTCGCCTTTTTAAAGAACAATCTCATATACATATGAAATAACGAAACCACTCTATTTATCGGTGAAAACCATATCAAGATCAGTTGCGTAGTTTTAAAAATCTAAGCCTAAATAGGGACAGACAGACGCGGAAAGCGACTTTGCTTTATAGTATGTAGTGATGGATATATTTATACATAGGATAGATTCTATACTTTTTAAAACTTTAGAAATGTAGAATTAAATACTAAAAGGAAAAGTTGTCCGTTTATCACACATATTTCAATTAATGTATGTAATATATATTTTTATTAATTTAATGTGTTTCTATTGTATTATATTTTAACTATGCTAAATTTCACGTCGTCTGTTATATTATAGTTTTCTTCACATATTAATATAAAAAAGTTTCTCAATATTAATAACAACTATTTATTCAACACTAGTTCCATGATAGTATCTTAACAACTAAAATCTTTATACTCAAATATCAAAGAAATATCAATAAATTAAGATGTAAACGTCTTCCTAAGTAGTGTCGATGTAGATACATTAAATAATATTGTATGTGGTGTGTCAATCTAATAATGAAGATTAAATCGTTTTAAATATTCATAATATGCTGGAATCTTTCGAATCCGGTTCGTTTCAAATCTCGAGTCAGTAATATGAAGAGTCGTTGTGAAATAAACGAGTAAGAATGTTTATAGGCCTATGGCTCGTAAATAAATATTGACTAAGATCTGAATTTGTAGTCAATGTACGTTCTTTTAAGTGATTTATGAAATGGATGTATTGGTGGGAAAATATTTATCACATACATTACGCTGTTTAATGTTTATATCAAAAACTTTGAAGGATTAGAAAACAAAGTCGCCCCTGCTGTCTGTACGCAATTTATTATTATGCGGTTTTTATCAATTGATAGATTGGTTAAAGAAGGGGGTTTATATGTATAATACAAAAATATTATAGTAAAGAAATTCTGTGATGTCCTCTGTAAAGCAACTACTAGTATATCTATACATATCAATAAAAATGTATAGTTCCTGTGGGATAGTTAGATTTTATTCATATACTTTAATACATTGGAATTATATTTTGTACACACATAGAATAACTCAGATAGTGGGTGGAAGACCATGTGGATAAGTGAGTGAATGTTTGTGTGAATAAGAAGGTAATTCTGTGGTTAATTAGAAGAGTGAGAAGGTGGTTGAGTAAGTAGAGATTGATTGGTGGGAATACTGAATAAGTTGATGAGTAAACAATACCACTTTAATCAGCGTTATCGAAGTCAAAAAAAAATATGCCTAACATTTTTGTATGAAAAACATTATATTAATGTAAATGCTGGAAATAAAACATAAAGCCAGGAAGGCAGGAATTTTCCTTTCTTTTTATTTAATATAAGACTCATACACCTGATATCAAATAAGGCAGCGAGAGCTTGCAGGCGTCGACAGCCAATGATATACGCTGAGCAAACGTGTTCCGACTTACAACTATTGGCGTGGACGCCCTACGCGCGGTATATGTGATAAGCGTTTAATATAAGGCAACACATTTTATAATTTAATAAATACTAGCCGATTCGTTCTCGCTTAACCACCACTTAAGGGATCGGCTAGTATTGGAGGAGTATTATGTTGTCGCGGAATTCAGCTTTTTTTATTTTCTAAAATAAAAGTTAGCCTAAGTTTCTCCCTATAACATCAGCTATCTGCCAGTGAAATCCCTATTTAAATGGGTCCAGCCGTTTCAGAGATCAGTCGGAACATGCTGTTTTGGTATATCTATGTAGCATGTCGTGCATACACTATCTAATTTCATTCATTCGCAATCTAATTTTATTCATTAGTATTTAGTATTAATTTATTGATTTTGGAAAATAGACCAATTCTGTCCATTTGTGTGTTGTTGAATAAAAAGTTTTTTACGTAAATAAACCAGTGTCAGAGCTCGCGGAACACAATGAAAGAAGTGTAAACAGTAATTCTATTTGGGTACCTTAGAAATCTAATTTCTTACTAATATTATATATTATTATATATAATCTGAAAAATTTGGATGTTTGTTGCTCAATCACGCAAAAACGGCTGAACGGATTTCAATGAAATTTGGCACACAAATTTTTCATAACTTTTTAATTAATTAATTGCTTTTTTTCCGATAAAAATCAGAGACCTTGGGAGAAGATCATAAAAACAATTACTATTATAAGTCCCCAAATATCTGTTTTTTTCCAAAAATATCTTGAAAATTAAATATTTTTTGATAAATCTAAGTATTGTAGGTATATAATAAAACTGTTTGTTTTGATGCATTTTCGTTTTGGTCAGCATCTTTTATAGGAACTAAAAGTGTTTTTGATTAGAGTATAAACTATGACTTGTTCTAAAATATTCTTTGTGAGAGTTCATATAAAAAAAACAGCATCACACTTCTAGTTTTTTAATCCAATCGTTTTTGCTATAAATTAATTATGACTTATAACTAAACGACAATTACCAGACATAATTGAGTTCAATATTAATATTGTAGCCCAAATTAAGTTGCTCATAGTGGCATCCGAATCACAGTACACATTTGTGAGATCCGATGTTTCACAGTCTAATAAACAAAGTAAGAATGTAGAGTCAAGCTAAGGGGTGATTTTATAATCGAACAATTAAATGTTTAAGTGTAAGTTGCTTAAATATTTAATTGAGTAGGTAAAAGTAATATTTGAGCGACGGTATCCTATTTCGCTAACTCCTATGAAACAGACCAAATCCTACCTTTTCATACGTGGTACTTTTACGTAAGCTCTACTGCATTACGCTAGGAGAAAATTTATTTCGGAGTCTAGATGAGCCTACATACAACATATATGTAAGGGAATAAAATAATAACATTACATTTTGATCTTATTTGCCACTTCTCGGTATATGAAAAAATATAAAAAGATATTGGGCGTTTTATTTTATTTTTCTTTTAGGCATTGACTTATGTATTACTAGAGTGAGGGCCTGACTGAAGAAGAACTGAGTGTCTACATTAAATGGAGGTCCCATTCAAAACTCTCTTCTCTCTTTCATCAGTCAGATAGAAGTCAGAAATTTAAATACCTACTAAACTTACTAATTTCAAATAGATATTATAGATGTTGAAGTTTGTATGTTTGGATGTTCATTACACGCGATAGCGGCTGAACGGATATTTATGAAATTTTATAAATAGATAGTTTACAACTTAAATTAACATTTAGGCAACTTTTTATCCCAAAAAAATCAAGAGTTCCTACGGGATAATGATGATATATGTTAAGTGCCTGAATATTTTTGTTTTGCAGCATAATTGTATTGAAAATTAAATATTTTCTATATATCTATACTTAGATATATAGAAAATATTTAATACATACGTACGTACTACATAAGTTATAAATTGCACCCGAGCGAAGCCGGGGTGAATTGACTAGTTAAGATATAAAGGTTACAAAAAAGTTTATGTCGTCGACGTAAGTAAATGAAC
>JAOPUB010000013.1:2996968-3010407 GCA_027564055.1 Neptis clinioides
ACTACTTCCCCGTGCCGGGAGTGGGTAATTTGCGCGCCTGCTGCCTTCCTTGGATGTGGTAGCCGTTTCTCAGGCTTTATGATACATATTTAAACCAGATTCTTTATGAATGATCAACAATGGTCTAATTAGTAGATATATTAAAAAAGCCTGAACTAAATTTAAAAGCTTTAGTTTTAAAGATCTTCTTGGTCATCTTGTCAACACTTATAGAAATATGATAGTCATTGATAGTTCAGATGAACATGGCTCTATGACGAGTAATCTTGAATTGTTTTCGTGAAGCTTTCAAGGACAATCAATTTTCAAGCAAAGTCTTGGATTTATGCGTCTAGAATTTTTTTTTTTTACTA
Organism: Neptis clinioides; assembly: GCA_027564055.1. NCBI lineage: Eukaryota > Metazoa > Arthropoda > Insecta > Lepidoptera > Nymphalidae > Neptis > Neptis clinioides. The sequence continues at coordinate 2,997,322 of JAOPUB010000013.1, forward strand.
GCGTACCCGTCCCGCCTGCCAAATTCGTATAAGTAAAGATTTTGGTTCCTTCTTTTTTTTATTTAAAGTAGCCTAAGTAACTCCCTATAACATTAGCTATCTGCCAGCCAAAGTCCCGTTCAAATCGGTACAGCCATTCCAGAGCCGAAATAAACAGACAGACAGACATTTTTTTTAAATACTGTTTTGGCATATCTATCGTGTTACACATCCCTGTGCAGTTAAAAAAAAGTGGTTATTTTAACATTACAAACAGACACTCCAATTTAATTTATATGTATTGATTCAAAGATTTTAAATTACAGATAAAAAATAGACTCGAAATTTGATATCTATTTTCTATCTATAATCGAAAGATTAATTATTAATTTCGGCCGTATAATAGTTTAAAAGTTGATTCACAACCAGAATTTATCGTTTAGATCATTATTAGAATTTTAGTCGAAGTAAACACAAATATAATGTCTTAAATTTGACAGTTTTGTATATATTATATAACACAACACAAACGAGCAGACATGCCTTATGTCATTACTGTAGAGTTTTATGGTCTAAGGTCAAAGAGCCATCTGTCGGCGGTAATGGGCACGCAGAGTTACTACCCACGTGTTGGCAGGAGCTCGTGCATTTTATTGCCCTTACCACGAGTATGAATTCCTTTCATATTAAAATTATCTAAAATATGGGAATACTTAGATCGAAAGAAGCCTATGTATTAATCCAGGTTATAAAGTATCTGAGTGCAGAGTTTCATCAAAATCCGTTTAGGCCGTTTTTGTGTGATTGAGTAAAAAACATAACGATTGATTAAGATAAGATGAATTAATCAAAATCGATATTTTAATGCTAGATTTAATCAAAAATCTATTTATCTATTTTTTGGGACTACTTATTACGAACCTCAAAACTATTATAATCAGAACGCATTTAGTACAGCGCCATCTATTATAAATATTTGATACATCTGTTACGTTTGGTGCAGATATAGACTGGACCCAGTAAATATAATTACCTAAATTGACAATATTTCAAAAATATTTAATACTTCTCATTTTATTCAAACAATAACTAGGAAATACTCAACCTTTTCGATAGATGGCAGCAACATCTCACCGAGAAAAATTGAATGGAAGTCCTAGTATTCTACTACAGCAAACAGGCTGGCTGAACCCTCGGCCAGCATGTATAGCGGCCTTTAGTAGGATTATATAATAATGCAGATCCCCAAATATATAAAAGCCTTGAAATTGCATAAGTTTCGTAACATCACACGCGTGATCACGAACAGTATCGGCGCAAGCTGTAATTTAATTAAAAGTTTGAATGTGAACTTTTTATATGTGATAGTTTTTATGTTTGGATGTTTGTTACTCAATAACTCGAATACGGATTTCAATGAAATTTGTCATACAGATACTTTATAACCTGGATTAACATATAGACTACTCTTATCCCCGTAAAATTTAGAGTTCCCGCGGGATAATGATAATTTTTACAATCAGAAACGCGTAAATATTTTTGGCTAGCTACAATATATTGAGAACTAGACGACCCACGCGATTTCATCCGCGAGATACTCCACTCCTATGAGTCGTAATATAATGTTTTATAGTCTATAGCTTTCTTCAATAAATGGACTATCCAACACAAAAACAATTTTTCAATTAGAATTCGCAGTTGCTGAGAGTTTAATATTAGTATAGATTAAATGTTTTTTTTTGATAAATCTAAGTATTATAGAGACGTACATAGCTCTTTAAACCTGCTGTTGTGTCTCAAGCCCCAGGCGCTGCTCGCCTTCATAATTAATTAGCGATGTGATATAATTATTTTTTGATTTATTGTTTTATAGTTTTAGCTCGTGTCAATTTTAGGTAATGAGGTCGATCAAAGCTTTGGGAACCCATTCCTGGATCTCAAGCCCCAAATCCCGCTACGTTTTCAACAGTGTAGGTTATGATTGTCCTTTAACTGTAAATAAATGTAATTTCCAAGCTTTTGTGTAGTGTTAAGCATTGTCTTTCTCACACATTATATTGAGACACACAGACACATTAATTTGCTAACAATGAGGAATTAGACCTCAAGGTCAGGATTTATTGTCTACCTAACTATTACCAAAATCTGCAATTAAACTTATATGGATTATTTAATTTAACTGCTTCTATAATTTTCGGTCAGCACAAAAATAAATTTTATGAATCATATGTAAAACTAGATGGCGCTGATTGAAAGAGCTACTTGCTTATATAGAAAAAAATATATGAAACAGTCGGAAGGCTTAATTCTTATTTTTAAATTATTTATCAAAAGTAAATAAGTGGAGAAAAAATGATGCAAGATAAAAGATACGCGAACAGACAGCTTAATATTAAAAAGAATACTTTGTAAACGTTGGAAAAAGTTTAATTTATTTAAAACCTAGATGGTTTGATGAGTTGCTGCGAAGTAGGAGTAGGGGCAGCGTGTCGCCGCCGCCAATCTAAATAATTGACGGCTCTAGTCTCTACTGTCCGCTCCTTCTTACTGGAACAGGATGGTATTGGAGAAGAATTTAAATTATAATCTATTTGTACTGTATAATGTAAATTACGATTCAAATTAAACGCACGTTTAATATTTATTAGTATCTTATTAGTCAGACACTTAATTAATTAATAAATATAATATTATATCTTACACGGGACATCGTCATAATATAGTATTAGCTAAAGCTATTACAAACAAGCGCAGTCACCGCTTGAAATTTTTGGGGGGGTCACGAGAGTGGCAGCAGTCAAAACACTAGAAATGGGACTAACATTCTGATATTTTCTTCACAATAAGAAGGTCTTTTTCTATTTTTAGAGGATTTGGAGAGACCTTATACCTTAAATTAGTTAATGAATGTACGTGAAGCTGTGCTATTAAATCCATATCCAAATTGAGATTTTACTTATATAAAAAGCGCATTAAAGTTTTGTTCTTTCTATAATTTAAGTCATAGCTTACGGACCTGAAAGCATATAGGCAAATTTTAATTTTATGTAATTACTGATTTCTACGTTGTTGAAAATTCTTTTTTTGTTGTTATTACTATAGGTACGTACTTATTATCAAAACAAGGTTTGTATAAAAGAAAATGTAAGTAAGACAGAAGACAGAGTGTGAAATATTGGAGACCTCCCTGTTAGTAAATTATATTTATGGAATCGGAAGTTCCTTATTGATCTTATAAATTTAAAACATTTAAGGATTTTTTTTAATATATTATTTAGTGGTCACTTATTGTATGATATTATTACTATATATAGTCATCAATACAATTTACAGTTAAGTGCACATAATTTACAGTTAAGATATTAAAAATAAAATTACAAGCAAAGGCTTATTAAGACCTACCGGACGAACAACGGTAGATGAAAGACCTCTAAATATATTTCGAAGCTTTTATTTTAATGTTTCTGTTAATTTGCATCTGGCAATCTTTTTACTTTAAGGTAAAGTAATATTGATAAGTGTTAGGTATTTTTGAAATTTAAAATAAGATAAAGTAATGAAAATAAGCACCAAAGTATTTAATAAAACTCGTAAAGTTTTCTAACATTTTAGTTAAAATAATAATGTAAACCGAAATTCTGAATCCACAATTTTTATAACACTTCGCATCCACGCCTTCCCTTTTACGTATATAACAGTAAAGGGTGGAAGTAAGAAGTAAAAAGACGAAAAAAGTATTATTAGTCTCTTACCGAAATGGAATTGGATCATTCTGAGGCAAAACTTTCAGAGAAAATTTACTTGCATCTACGCTTTACTTAGCTCTGGGCTACCATCATACTTTTACGTTTAGCTTCCATTTAAGACAATTTCAGCGAATGGAATAAAATAATACTCCTTGTAGCGAATCTTGTATTTATAAACTGAGTTAAAAGATTGAAAGGTTTCAAGACTAAGTATTACATTTTTTATCTAATAATCATTCTTATAGCTACTTCCTTTCTTAACTCAAACAGTAGGCGAATATTAAAACATTATTCGCACATTGTTAAATGTAATATTTCAAGCATTTTAATGAAATAAACTACATAGTTAAAGCTATAAAAATAACTTAACAACTTAATTAAAATATTTCTATGTTAAAGTTATTTGAATTAAGCAATTAGTAAAAATATTCGTACGTCTGAATTCGTTTTCCACCTACACAGCTTATTATTATTATAATCGATTTGATTTTATAATAGAGCCGATAAGTCAACTAATGGAAACGCTTTAAATAAATCGAACTGTCAAATGGAAGTGTTATTAAGATTTTATGTTTTTTACACTTTTCTTTGAAATCGCCGCTAACTGCTAAGGGTAAAGTAAAGACGAAATAATAGTGCTGGATTCGGGGTCAGGCTTCATTGTAAAGCTATCTGAGGGTAGAGTTACGACCGCGACAGGTGTGATGTCAGATTAACTTCTTATATAAACTCTCTTTTTATACAACGACCGCTGTTAATGAACTTTGGGGTTTTCATTATGAATATTTCGCGGACTTTACCAAGTCTTTCATTTTATTTAAATACTAAGACGACCAACCTGCACTTTTAAGATTATTCGCACGATTCACAAACCTGAAACAAAAAATAATCTTATTATTATATGATTTTGATGAATTTGATTAGTAATATCACGATGGCAATGTTGAACCACATACCTAAACTAATACTTATTACAAATTTGAGAAATGTGTTCTTATGAAGACTATATAAAAGCAAGAAACGGCTAATAGGAGCTTAGAAAATTTTAAAAATATTGCCTAGAGTCAACGTAGATAATATATATCATACACGTAGTAAGTAGTTAAAAGAAGACACAAAAGAGCACTATTACCAATACAAAAATAAACTGAAATGATGATTACCGTCAATCAAAAACATTTTTCAGTGGAAACTCTGTTAATAGATAAATTGTCATTACCTATGAGTTGTCTCAAAAGAAAACAATATTATGAAAATCATAGTTAAAAAATCTGTAGATAAATATACATTTATGTAAATGTAAAGCAAGTCTGTCTTATCATAACTCAAAATAAGCTTCGTTAACATTAAATCAATGAGATGAACAAAATGTTAGGTAATGAGGATGGAGAAAGGAGGGTCTGTCGGACTATTGCAGACGAGACGTGAGAATATTATCAAGAAGCGGATATAGTCAGCGGCCTCGCTCTTAAATAAATGACAGACACTTTTATTCGAGGCCAACGTATAATCTACAGTAGAGTATATAATTATTTTATCCATACTAATTTTAAAAAGTGAAAGTGTGTCTGTTGATTTGAGCCTCTTTCACGTTAAAATGGTTTTATATAATTTTTTTACCTAGAGATAGCTTTAAAGGAACATTTAAAAGGATACATTTTATCACAAAAAATCTTATCAAATATCTTTTTTATAACACCAATGGAAACCAAATATATTTTTTTTATACTTGTCTATATATTTGTCCGAGGATTACGCAATAACTACTTTAGAAAATTGGAAATAGATTTCACAGTTGGTCTGCTGAAGTCGGCCGAATAATAAATCCAACAAATCCTACTTTCTACTATTCTACTAATATTATAAATGCGAAAGTTTGTGAGGATGGATGGATGAATGTTTGTTACTCATTCACGTAAAAACTACAGAACAGATTTTAAGGTAACTTTACAGCTACAATTTATCAAGAATTTGTGTAATTTAGCCATAATTTAACAAAAGCCGCGGGCGAAAGCTAGTTATAAAATATTTGTAATCTTGTAAGCTTGGTTATCTGTAAATACTTATAGTAAAGTAAAATTTAAATTTTAAAGTGCACTTATCTGTGGTAGGTACACGATATATTTTTCACACCTACGTCAGCAAATAACTGTAATAGTAGCTGGAAACCTAAAGCCGTTATCTACTTTGTGTATTGTATTGAAAAATCGATTGCAATTCACAGGCCTACCTAAGTCTGCCGCCCAGCGAATGTTGTAAAATTAATTGAATCGCGAGAAAATGTCATCGTAGCGATAAAATTACAATTCTCAGAGGCGCCAGATGCACGCCGCTTTATTGCGAGGCGCAAATTGAAAGCCTCGGTTACAGACAATTGTATGAAAGTTATTGTTTTCCTATTAAATTCAATAACAATTTTCTAAACGCTCCTCTAAAGCAGTAAATGTAAAGAATATAAAAATATACTTAACAATAATAATTACCGTTGTAAAATATAGTAAACTATAGTCGTCTTTACTACCCTATTAACTTTTTTACCTAATAAGAAATTACTTAAAAACTAAGTTTTAGCTGCAATAATTAATAAAACGTCTAGCGCTACAGCAACATGAAATAAATTGAATTTATAGGAACATGGAACAGTCCTTCTTTGCAGGTGCTACAAAAATATAACCTAGAAAAACTTTATTGGAATGTCAGTAGTCAATATTATTTATTTAATAAGGTTCTCAATAATATAGATATATTTACAGGTATATACTATGTTGAAATTATATTTATAGTGTGCTTAAATCCACCATTTTGTTAGGTTCACCATATTTTATTTAGATTGAAATTCATTCATAGACAAATCGGAAATGTAACAAAATAAACGGGCCGAACTGTTTTTTATATTGATAGCTGTGGCTTTTAAAGAAACCACATTCTTATTGAAACTCAAAAGTGAGTTTTTTTCTTACGCAACTTTTCGTAGGGAATATCACGTGAAATATAAACGTTATGCCACTTCAACAAACGTTTGGTCCATTTGTCGTAGTTAGAGTATTATCTGACATGATTCCTTACGTTAATTAATAATTTTGCAGTAAATAATATTTTATTTTTAATATTTTTATGTCAAATTTAGTCTAAGCTAATATAGTTAAGTAAACTTTTTTTATTTGAAAGTGGAAAACAAAATTAATAGATAACTGGGATGAGTAAGGGGAGATAAAAAAGTCGCATGGAAGGAACTTTCATATTAAACCATGAAAATTTCAACATATTCAACGTTTTTATTTCAAACATATTGTTTAGTTTGTTAGATTAAGAATTTGAATTGCAAACGAAATACAACATAAGTATGCCCTTTATCGGGTTTACATAACTTCAACGCCCACAAAAGTGTCTTGATCTATCTAAATAGATACTGTGCGTGTGGTCTATAGATATAGTAAATAAAACATAAATGTAGGCAATAAAGTAAACAAAAACACGTGCTATATAATGTCTATCAGGTTAGATTATTTGAAACAGATTAGTGACTAGATCGGCCAATTTTAACATTGCAAATACTGAGAAAAATCTGTGTAGTTACATGTGTATGTGAAATAATAATCTGTACATATAAATATTCAACAAAAATTAATTTGGCTTATTTCATTATTAATAAGATATACAACTTAAAGTTTATGTATGTTATATGTATTGTTTGGTATCTAATTATTCTTCTAAACACTATAAAGTTTTTTTCTTTTAAAAATTATGGATAAGATTAGTTGGTCTTAAAGTATTGACCTCCATTGGGAGGACACATATTATAATACTTAGTTTGTCTGTATAGATTCTCGCTAATACCTAATTTTAATATTTAACTTATTTCGAAGGTCTCTGATATCAGTCTGACGTTTTAATTAAAATGAATGTATAATTTTCCTATTTACATTGGAAAGAACTGGTAGTTGATTATCTCGGATTGGTTTTTTTATTAAAAACAAGATTTTTAGATCCATGTGAGCATTAAAAAATATAACAAATTAGAATAGAAATGACTAAAAAAGAAGCCAAAGGCCAAATTAAAATTATATTTTATTTTGCAAATGATTCGTTATTTATTTAACAAAGCGTAAAAAATTAAAAAAAAAACGGGGTTATAGGTTATCATAGTACGAATTGTGTATTTGAAAAATATTTTATGCTCTATATTCTAGAAAAATACTCTATTTTCCTACGTTCCCGATTCATACTAAACATATTTTATGCGCAATCGATTTCCTTATAAAAGTATTATAATCATAGGCTATATTTGCGAGTTTCCGATCGACAAATTCCCAATACGTTCACGTATCTTATCTCAAGATATTACTACTAGGCTCAGAACCAATAGCATAGCGGAAGATGGAAGTACCTACAGACGGTTTGCAATAACAATAATGCGGAACGGAGCTGGGCGACCTGCCAGCGTCCTATCGATCCGCAGTACTATCTCACCAACATAACTAGACCCTCCGAATTATCTTTATCCACCCCTTAACATATCCACCACCCAGAAAAAGAGGAGAGCGCGGTATATCATCTCATTCTGGTCGCGCTGACTTCAAGTAGGTCACAGGGAAAATTTACAAACACTACTGCCTGGAATGTTGACTTTTTTTTAAATAAACCGAAGGCTTTCCGGGTCAATGCAAATGAAATTGCTCATCGGCTGGAAATGAGATCCATGCAGCAATACGTGATTGTTATTTAAACGTATCCTGATAAAAGAGCTTTCTTTACGCTTTTTAACCTTTTACGTCGACATTTTAAGGCCAACGAGATTTTCAAAAGGTAATATAAGTTTATGAAACATCGTGTTTCAAAATAAGTTTAACGTAATTGGTGTTTAAAGCGTTTCTCAATATCGTGACAAAAGATTTTAATTAAATAAGCAAGGAGCGGACTTGTTTTAAGTAGATTACTATCAGATCATAAAACTCTATTGGTTGTCGCCTGCACTTAATTTAGTTATAAATCATTTTTATGAGCAAGGTTTTGTTAAACCTAAACTAGGTGCTACATTTTGGCACACATAAATAAAAGGTGTCTTTGAATTTAATTCAGGTATATTATATTTATAAATTAATTTTTCTACTCGAGAATGGTACAAACGAAACAAATCCTGCAGTAATGCTGTGGTCAACGTACTTCAAACGTGGAGAGATGCTTTACATTGGTTCCTAAGCGTAATTTTATAAGAATTTAAAAAATCAAGACGATGTCAAGATAAACTGGTAATCTTTAAGAACTGTGGTCCTTTCTACGGTCGTGGGTTGACGATTAGAAGCTCTTAAGATAAAATATGTAAAGGTCAACTCAATGGGGTTAAGATACCCAAATGGAAGAGCTTAAGCCATTTAAATTCTTTGCTCAAGTGTAATTTTCGTTGAAAGTGTTCATTGTGGGTGACACTTTATATTTATATTAGTCTAAAGAGTTTTATTCTGAACAATAATATTGTCGTACACTGCCTCTAGTGCCATCTCGGACCAATATCATTTGAAATTTGAAGCAAATGGTCATAAAAAATACGGTAAACAGATTGAATATTCCTACCCGTTGGTAATACTGGGAAATGAACAAAATTATTACTTGTACAGTTGTTATTTCTTACATGATAATGAAAATTATATTGTTTTTTTTTCAACCGAAAAGTTTATTAGAAATATTTTTGAGTAGATATTTTTATATTAAAGCTTCCATGAATAACTTCATAAATACCCGAACTACTTATATACCGAAAATGAATATTAAAAACTTAAGTAATTAAATAGCGTTTATAATTTATATGAATAAAGGTTTTTTTTTCAATTTAATCAAAATTTTGACATTAATTTATATATTACAGTAGCGATAGTGGCAACAAACACGTGGTTTTCACATAACCGTCACTGTAACTCATTTAACTAGTTCCGTAGGTCAGCATAAATGTCACCCGGTGTTTTAATATCGTGTCACTTTCATAGTGGAATATGATATAATTCTTTTGTTGTTCATATTTTCCTGACAAATTACCTTGATACGACGTTACTACAGATTGTAAAAAAAAAATAAGCCGTAGGTATTCTTTTTTTATATTTTAATGAAAATGTATCTACCTTAACGAAGGACATTAATATCTAAGCTTACTATCTTACTAAAATTATTGAAAGTTTTGTTAGTCTGTTTGTTTACTATTTACACAAAAACGGCTAAACGGATTTCAATGAAATTTTGCACACAGATAATTTATGAACTAATTTAAAATTTATCTTACTTTTTACCCCGAAAAAAAGAAGATATTCTATTGATATGAGGGAATTATTCATAAAAACAGATCAAAGGGCTTAAGTATCTATTCAGAAGTTTTGGTTAGCTTAGTAGTAATCTTTCGCATGAAAGTGCAACCAGACACTAGTTTCTATTAATAATTAATAACGAAATTTCTTAAAAACTAAAGTTATTTGTATCAAAGCGACTTTCCCATGAAAAAGTAACCTTATGGAAATAAAAACTCCGTTTACATTTCATTACGATATTGAACGGCCAAAGTTTTTGCATTTAACACAGTGTTCGTGCAAATTAATATCAAATTGTATTCATTACTCGTCGTAGTGCGATAATTAGAGTTTTTTAGATGAAAACTTTGCGTGGATAAGGAAATATGGTGTAAGTAGCCGTCGGCACGCAACATCGCATGTCCGACGGAACGCCCCCTACCTCTAAAAACCTCTATAAACTAGCTAGCAACTGAATATAGGCCTAAGTGAATACCAAACAAAAGTTTGCTAAGTTCTATTATTACTGTGATTAATTCATATTCAGTATCTTTCTTTTTTTTAATCTATAAGAATCTATTATATTCTTAGTCTTTATTAATTGATATCTTAGATTGTTAAGGCTTTTTCACTTTTGGACTGTTCAGTAAATTATGTCTAAATGCTAAAATTCTGCTGAAAAACAGGTTAACAACAGTAGGTTAATCCATCTGTAGACATCATCACATCATTATCATTTATTTGTAATACGAGTAAAAATATAAAAAATTGTCGAAAATATAATATTTTTTTAGACAGTTTTTTATTTATTTAAAAAAAATAAATTTAGTTTTCTTGGTCCCACTTGTAAATATATTCTATTCACATATTAAAGTTTACACAGTTACACTAGTCTACAAAAACAAAAGGTAAGTAGTGTATTTAGTTTTAAAATTTTAGAGTAAAATTAAATTTAAAAATTACATATATTCACCCAGTATAATATATTTACCTCTGGAATATTCTAAGTGTTGAGGGTCATTTAAGTTAATTTAACTTGAATGACGTGATGGAACAAAGATTCTTATTCAGTACATAAATTTTGTTTGCTACCACAAAGGTATGTGGATTAATGTTTATATATAGCACTGAGAGCTTTTAAAGCTTTCAGAAGGTTAAAGTCGCTGACTGAAATAACTATCGCTCTAAATTTTCATTTAATTGGTCTACGGTATGTATTCCCCAACTAATTGCGTATATATGTATAAATGTCATCAATAACAGCTGAACAACTATTCAAAGGCCACTGAAATATATACTACATTAATAGTATTTGAAAGAAGCTAGTAATTTAGACAAACTTGGATATTGCAAGACCTTAAATGCTATGTATTTTGAATGTAGTACATAGTCAATCTCAGATGAGAATTTCTAAACAAATCGTCCTGTATCCTACATCAGTGTATAAGCATTATTAAAATCAGAATAGTTTCTCAGAATTTACATGGAGAATTAGGTGCATGTTTTTTTTTTTGGAAGATTTTATATTTCTATGAAAAACAACGATATTATTAAAGAAAACATACAATACAACGTACAAACAAAAAATACAGTAATCCATATTTTTCTTATTATTATTAACTAGCCGATTTCATCCGCGTTATGCTCCACTCCTTAAGGTCGCAGCGTGATGTTATATAGCCTAAAGCCTTCCTCGATAACTGGACTATTCAACACAACTTAACCTAAATAGAACCAGCAGTTCTTGAGATTAGCGCGTTCAAACAAGCAAGCAAGCTTTGTAATATTGGTATAGATTACTGCCATGTTGATATTTCGATTCACATTTATTTTACCTGAACAACACTGTTTTGCTATAAACTATTTAAATAAGTTAAAAAATCACTATTCCTGTTAAGAAAAGTTACTTAAATAAATGTTTGTCATATTAAATATCTGCCTATTATCGTATAAAACTCTGGGCCAGTCAGATCACTTCAAGGAGACTTCCTCATTTACGCCCATATCAAGTCAGAGAGTAATGAGTATTTATTGTATTGTTGTAAAACAGTACCCACGCTGAGAAGGGTTGATGATCGTTAATTTATTCATGATTGGTGCCTTATACGGTAACTTTCAATTGTCGTCTTTAGGGTTCCTTAATTATTCAAAAGTACAAGAAGTATTTTTGAAGAAATATTTTTCCTAAAACGTATAGATTATTTTGTAAATTAAGTCAAGTTTTTTTTAAAGTTCAAATACAAAATATTTTTTTTTAAAATGAGTTCTACTTATAATTAATTAATTTCGAGAACTTAAATATAACAAGTGATATAAACAGTTAAAATTTACTAAAATTCCATTATGAACAAGAACTTATGAAACCTGTCAACGCAGATAACGTTCGTTATTGACATTTATATTAATTTATTCACAACGTTAACTTCCTATGTGACCTGCGTACAACGAACCAATCAATTAATTGTTATGAGAAAAATGTTCCGTATAAATAGGTAGGCGTATTAGGTACACCAATCTGACTACACTTACTATTTTTAAACATTACTTATAGGCTCAGACTTGGGTGTGACGGGACAATAGAATTTCTAAACACATATAATGACATCATTGGTATGTTATAATGGAAAATTTATATCTATATGTGAATGTTATACAAAAATTTACATTTTATTCATAACATCATTTTTTAAGAGTAATTTCTAACTTTAATAAATAAAAAATGTACTTACATATTTATTAAACACAACCAGGACTGGACGTAGTGACACTTGTGTCAACAGCACCTTATCTCACTTGAAACTACGATATTTCTCAATTAACACTAATGAATGTTAATTTAAGCACAAAAACATGACTCTACTGCATAAGCCAAAAATCTCAACTAAGCGAACGTTTGTCGTTAAAGCGTATAGCTATTTTTATAGACCATTAATACAATGTCACATGGCTATTGTAAATTTATATTACCCTATAGGCTCGTCTCTGTATTGTAGAGCAACCCTTTAAGAATGCAGTTTTTGCTCTACTTTTTACTAAGCCACAGTTACAAAATAATGTGGCGGTCATTATTACGCAAAAAGCTAAGATGC